>JAOTOL010000399.1:27500-61078 GCA_034440575.1 Imbricaverruca yamaguchii | reverse complement strand
AAATGTATGCTTTTTTGATGATAGTGGTCCTACGCTAAGGAAGCCTCCATCAGTGGCACTAGGTTAACCCGTCCTGTCTCGGGGTGGGGGATCTTCAACGGCCTCCACCTCAGGTTTTTCGCGGATAGTTAACGAACGGCGCGTGGCAGCGCGCGCCAAAATTTTGGATACCTTTTTCCACATCAATTTGGCATGTTATGTCGAAATTTGTAAGTCAGGTCATCTAGGGTCAACGAGTTAGTCAAGGTCAAGTGAGGTCACCTAAAAGAAGGTTCAATCAGTCGTCACGCTTTAACGGATACAGATATTTTGTTCAAACTTTCAGCAGTTTCCTATTTTTATGGGTGCAACAAAACGTACTGGAGGAATTTTTCATTTTCCGTTTTTGACTACACATACATTTTCCATATTTTCCCCTTGCACTTCAAATATAATATTCTGGCTAAAGTAAGCATCTTGTATTGAAGCAAGTTGACTTCCAACAACGTTTCTCGGTCTGCTCTACCCGCTATAAAAGGAAAATTAAAGAAAACTTGAAAACCCAAAATTTTGAAATAAAAAAAACAATTGGGGAGGGGTGGGGGGAATTGTTATGGCGCTGGTAAATTTCGCTGTCCTTTTCTGATTCCGAATAATTAATTTTTTTTCCTCGAATATACACAGAGCCAAAAACATGTAAGTCGTGAAAAGTCGTGAATATCTATCCCCCTAGTTACGTCACTTTTAGGGGGGAATTGTTTTGTGGGGTGGATCCGGACTCTACTCGTCGAGCGCTTCCCGATGATACCTCTTTCGTTTTCGTGTGACGCCTAGCTTAGATTTTAGAGGGGGTTATTATCCCCCCGAGACGGGGTGTGAGGATCTGACCGTAAAGACGGCACGGGCTAATTAGACCTCACACAGGCGATTATCACCGACACCTAAAACCGCGCAGACGCATCAATTATCACATACCACATACACACTGCTCTTGGATGTCAGAGGGAGTTCTCGTTACTGACCGCCAGGCGATAGTCCTCGGTATTGACGATAAACATGCATGGTGAACATGAGACGATACACACAATGTCCTCGGTTTTGCCGATGTCCTCGGTATTACAAATCACATTGGAGGCCGAGGATTGGAAGTTTTCCCCCAAATCTACCCTCTATCTTATTCGGCAGATCTTGCTCTATGACAGATAAAAAATTGATGCTTCTCTAGTGAAAACTAATGGGTGTCCTCGTTAGTGACGGCCAGGCCATAGTCATCGGTAGTCACGGCAAACACGTATGCGTGCGTGTGTGTGTGTGTATGTGTGTGCGTGTGTGCGCGCGTGTGTGTGTGTGTGTGTCTGTGTGTGTGTGTGTGTGTGTGTGTGTGTGTGTGTGTGTGTGTGTGTGTGTGTGTGTGTGTGTGTGTGTGTGTGTGTGTGTGTGTGTGTGTGTGTGTGTGTGTGTGTGTGTGTGTGTGTGTGTGTGTGTGTGTGTGTGTGTGTGTGTGTGTGTGTGTGTGTGTGTGTGTGTGTGTGTGTGTGTGTGTGTGTGTGTGTGTGTGTGTGTGTGTGTGTGTGTGTGTGTGTGTGTGTGTGTGTGTGTGTGTGTGTGTGTGTGTGTGTGTGTGTGTGTGTGTGTGTGTGTGTGTGTGTGTGTGTGTGTGTGTGTGTGTGTGTGTGTGTGTGTGTGTGTGTGTGTGTGTGTGTGTGTGTGTGTGTGTGTGTGTGTGTGTGTGTGTGTGTGTGTGTGTGTGTGTGTGTGTGTGTGTGTGTGTGTGTGTGTGTGTGTGTGTGTGTGTGTGTGTGTGTGTGTGTGTGTGTGTGTGTGTGTGTGTGTGTGTGTGTGTGTGTGTGTGTGTGTGTGTGTGTGTGTGTGTGTGTGTGTGTGTGTGTGTGTGTGTGTGTGTGTGTGTGTGTGTGTGTGTGTGTGTGTGTGTGTGTGTGTGTGTGTGTGTGTGTGTGTGTGTGTGTGTGTGTGTGTGTGTGTGTGTGTGTGTGTGTGTGTGTGTGTGTGTGTGTGTGTGTGTGTGTGTGTGTGTGTGTGTGTGTGTGTGTGTGTGTGTGTGTGTGTGTGTGTGTGTGTGTGTGTGTGTGTGTGTGTGTGTGTGTGTGTGTGTGTGTGTGTGTGTGTGTGTGTGTGTGTGTGTGTGTGTGTGTGTGTGTGTGTGTGTGTGTGTGTGTGTGTGTGTGTGTGTGTGTGTGTGTGTGTGTGTGTGTGTGTGTGTGTGTGTGTGTGTGTGTGTGTGTGTGTGTGTGTGTGTGTGTGTGTGTGTGTGTGTGTGTGTGTGTGTGTGTGTGTGTGTGTGTGTGTGTGTGTGTGTGTGTGTGTGTGTGTGTGTGTGTGTGTGTGTGTGTGTGTGTGTGTGTGTGTGTGTGTGTGTGTGTGTGTGTGTGTGTGTGTGTGTGTGTGTGTGTGTGTGTGTGTGTGTGTGTGTGTGTGTGTGTGTGTGTGTGTGTGTGTGTGTGTGTGTGTGTGTGTGTGTGTGTGTGTGTGTGTGTGTGTGTGTGTGTGTGTGCGTGCGTGCGTGCGTGCGTGCGTGCGTGCGTGCGTGCGTGCGTGCGTGCGTGCGTGCGTGCGTGCGTGCGTGCGTGCGTGCGTGCGTGCGTGCGTGCGTGCGTGCGTGCGTGCGTGCGTGCGTGCGTGCGTGCGTGCGTGCGTGCGTGCGTGCGTGCGTGCGTGCGTGCGTGCGTGCGTGCGTGCGTGCGTGCGTGCGTGCGTGCGTGCGTGCGTGCGTGCGTGCGTGCGTGCGTGCGTGCGTGCGTGCGTGCGTGCGTGCGTGCGTGCGTGCGTGCGTGCGTGCGTGCGTGCGTGCGTGCGTGCGTGCGTGCGTGCGTGCGTGCGTGCGTGCGTGCGTGCGTGCGTGCGTGCGTGCGTGCGTGCGTGCGTGCGTGCGTGCGTGCGTGCGTGCGTGCGTGCGTGCGTGCGTGCGTGCGTGCGTGCGTGCGTGCGTGCGTGCGTGCGTGCGTGCGTGCGTGCGTGCGTGCGTGCGTGCGTGCGTGCGTGCGTGCGTGCGTGCGTGCGTGCGTGCGCGTGCGTGCGTGCGTGCGTGCGTGCGTGCGTGCGTGCGTGCGTGCGTGCGTGCGTGCGTGCGTGCGTGCGTGCGTGCGTGCGTGCGTGCGTGCGTGCGTGCGTGCGTGCGTGCGTGCGTGCGTGCGTGCGTGCGTGCGTGCGTGCGTGCGTGCGTGCGTGCGTGCGTGCGTGCGTGCGTGCGTGCGTGCGTGCGTGCGTGCGTGCGTGCGTGCGTGCGTGCGTGCGTGCGTGCGTGCGTGCGTGCGTGCGTGCGTGCGTGCGTGCGTGCGTGCGTGCGTGCGTGCGTGCGTGCGTGCGTGCGCGCGTGCGTGCGTGCGTGCGTGCGTGCGTGCGTGCGTGCGTGCGTGCGTGCGTGCGTGCGTGCGTGCGTGCGTGCGTGCGTGCGTGCGTGCGTGCGTGCGTGCGTGCGTGCGTGCGTGCGTGCGTGCGTGCGTGCGTGCGTGCGTGCGTGCGTGCGTGCGTGCGTGCGTGCGTGCGTGCGTGCGTGCGTGCGTGCGTGCGTGCGTGCGTGCGTGCGTGCGTGCGTGCGTGCGTGCGTGTGTGTGTGTGTATCCGCCCAGCCCCAGCTCCAGTGTACCAGCACAGCCCCAGTCCCAGCGTAAGACGCCGGCGGCTGACCCGGTGACGATGACCTTGATTTGCCAGCGCCGGCGAGCGATGTGGGTCACGGCGCATAACTTACACCGACTGGCGGCGCCGCTGCCAGTGGCGGCGTCTGCACATCGGGCCAGGCTCGGCCGCCCCACTGCTGCTCGGTCAGGTCGTCTGTGCTGGTGTTGGCCCAGCCAGCGGCCTGCCTGTCGGGACGGCAGACACCGGTGGTGTCCGGACGTGGTCGGGCTAGCTCAAGTTCGCCGATGCTTTTTCCTTGTTTAGAATACCGCTGTTTGCACCGACTGGAGCCTCGACCGGCAGGATGTCGGGCCACTGAGCAAGTGGCGGCTTTGGCTCGGCAATAAACACACGGCTGGGCAATAAACACATGAGAGGACGTTGAACTAAGCGTGACTACGACACGAGTCGCGGTCGAATCCGGCGCAGGTCAGGCCGATCCCGGAACAATATCCTCAGGTCAATGTATGTGCTGGAGCCGCTGCCCACCGGCTCGGGCAGTGCAGGGCAGCTATCGATTGATTTGTGGCCAGCGTAGGCACCGAACTGGTCGCAATGGTGTTCTCCCCTCACCACCGGCGACTGATCGTCTTTTGGCCAAACACCAGAGGAGCAACATCCAGCAACTCGCAGTCACTTCAGCGACGCATGGACAGGCTCAGCCGGTAGAGCTAACAATCTGAGCAGTAGTAGTGGGGAGAAGACCGGGGAATCGGGACCTCACCCAAGCTGACTTGGAGCTGACATGACCTCAGGTCGGCTTGCACAGAGGGTCGATGCTGGCGCAAAGTGTTGCCAATCAGCCGGACACTGTCGGAGCAAAGGCGGAAGATGCAATTTTGCACTGATTGCCAGATAATTGCAAGTTGTCGATTTTTATCACAATATCGACTGGATTGCAATGTATCTTTCTAGCAATTTCAGAACAACGACATAACTATATCAAAGAATCCGGCAACTCCAATTCATGCCATTTCGAGGATTTCCAGGAAAAATATAAGGTTTCCACCCGTATCCTCCAAAGTAATCCTACTCAAATAAATATGATATCGCCAGTGAGGTCACACCGATGTAGTGCGGATGTTCTCGCAAGGACCATATGCGATGGAGATGCCTAAAATAGGCGCTGTGCAGACCAGTCAGACTCGACCAGAACAGACCCGTCCAGGGTAACAGGAGTGTCAGCACTGACCCTGCGGGATACCAGGGGTGCCAGTACAGACACTTCATGGCACCAGGGGTGCCGACACATATCCTCCAGGGTGTCAGAGGTGCTACTACAGACCCTGCAGAATGCCAGGGGTGCCGGCACGGACAGATGTGGCGCTGCCCAGCTACGGAGGCCGGTACAGAGGCCGGCCGGTGTACTGGGAAAGTGGCCGACGGCCCGCGGCCGAGCCGGCTCGGCAGCCGCCAGGCCGCAGTCAGCGCAGCAGCGTGGCGCCGCGTAGATTTCTGCTCCTGTTCTGACGAGTCGCCGGCGGCGTCCAGGCTGACCGTAGACGGCGCAGCCGGTCATTGGTCGGTCGACCGTGTCGTGGCCGAGGCAAGAGCTGACGACCGGTCTGATCTGACCCGGTCCGGACGGCCAGCGCGCTCGTCAGACTGACCACCCGCGTTGGACCAGGCGCAAGCACGTGACGATGGGTGCTCAGCGGAAGCTGGGATACAGAGTTGCCATCTCGAGCCGATCGTGCCCGATGGGATACGAGATTTGCGCAAACGCGATACGAGATTGCGCATGTCGGCGTTCCTGCGGTTTACAGTCACGCGCGAAGCGTCGCCCGTCCGCGTCTAATGGAAGCTTAGCACCTCACACAGAGTAGCACGCACTCTGATGAGCCAAGCAAGACCTAACCGAGCCAGGTGCGACCCGAGATAAGCTTATCTACCATGACCCAGCTGTGACGGCTGGGCTGGTATGTACTCACCTGACATCTCAGATCGTCGGCGTTAAGGTGTGTGGGGAAGCTGAGGATGTTGCGGCGGCGAGACTTGAGCTTGGTCGGCGGTCGCTTGCGACTCATCAAGCCGTCGTTCTCGGACGAGCTCTTGTCGAGCGTGCCGCAGTCCGTCGTGTTGGCGCGCACCGCCTCTTCCGGCGCCGCCTCCTTGTCAGACTCGCCCGGGGTTGGATCCCGCTGACCGCCTGCCGCTTCTGCTGGCTTCTCGGCGCGCTCCAGCGACGAGCCGGGCGAGTCTCGCCGACCGAGCGGCACGCTGCGCTCGCCGCGCGCCGCCGGCACGCCCTGGCTGTGCGCCCAGTACTGCGTCGTCGGCGGCGACGTCACCAGCGGCCGCTCGGCCGTCACGCTGGCCACGTGCGCGCGGTAGGAACGACTGGGGATCTCGGCCCACGCGCTGGCGCGGCCAACGTCGCGCTCCGGTGGCGTCTGCGGCGACTTTGGCGGCGCCGGCACGCCAGCCTGGTCGTCGGCCAACGCCGGCGCCAGAGGTGCCTGCGACGTCATCGCTGGCGGCGCCGTCAGCAGCGTCTGTGGCAACAGCGGTGACTGCGGCGACAGCTTGACGGGCGGACTGTTGAGTCGCAATAGCGGCGCCTGCGGCGACATTCGCGGCGCCTGCGGCGACACTCGTGGCGCATGTGACGCAGCCCGCGTGTCCTTCAGAGCGACAGGTTTTGGCCCTGGGCTGTGTCGCTGCAGTGGTGACTTGTACATGGCCGGAGGGTAGTAGGGTTGTGGGGTCTGCGGTGACGGAGAGCTGACACTGAGTGGCGGCGGCGCTGGACGCTCCCGACTCTGGCAGCGACTCACGGGAGGAGCGCGACACGCCTGAGGGGAGCACAAACATGTCCATTGATCGTGGTACAACTCAACACCGCAGCAAACGCATGCACTGCACACGTTTGGCTGTTTCATTACACATAAAAATGAACTGATCACAAGGTTATTCATAAATCACGTGTTCAAGCGACACATAAGGCAATCCGAAAGAAATCGGTGCTCCAAGAATGTTGATTCGTGCCTTACCAAGCGCCAACCAGCTATTCAGTGATGCACTACCATGTGACCATGTACCAAGCTGAGGGTGATCTCTGAATTATCTTGTTATCTAACATGCAGTCGATGATGGATGGATGGATAATCGGAGCTTTTGAGCATGCTACTGCAGGCGACCATACACCGTCGGCATTGGAGATAATACAACTAAGCCTGACGAGGCCATAGTAACTGGGAGAGTGCGGAGTGAACAGAGCGGAGAAGGCTCACTCTGGATAGGAACTTGGTATTGTCTATATCAATCTAGATCAATGCCCTTGCAAGCTCTTTGCAATCTGCGCGACAGCAAGATTGCAGCAGCTGTCACACATTACACGCCTCGAAAAAGCACAGATGTCGACACAATAATACAATGTTGACCCGCCAACTCCAATATAGCCGATTACGTCACTCCGCTCAACTATCCCTAGCGTGCAGCAATTGCCACTGATTACTCGCCATTTGTCGGGCGCCATGCGATAGTTTAAAGTCAGTGCACCCTCCCTACAATGCCAATCACTTCTCGACAATACGGCGCCCGCCTGCCGCTCTAAGAGTGACCGCCGACATGTATTCTCCTCGTCCTCCCTGATCGTGTGCCCGCCACCGTGGCCAGATGACACTCAGGGACTCGGCCGGACAAGGACCGGCCAGAGCCAGCGCGAGAGCCGAGAAACGACGCCATATTTGGCCAGCAATTACAGTGGGCAGGGCGGCAGTGATGCACCCGGTGCAGCATTTCAATGAGATCGGCGCTGCGTGAGCCATGAGCCACTCCGCACTCCGCAGTGAGCCTCTGAATGCTGCCCGGCACTCCACTTACGTGCACCGCCTGGGGCTGGAGGTGCCTGCCTGGTGCAGCATCACCGCCTGGGGCTGGAGGTGCCTGCCTGGTGCAGCATCACCGCCTGGGGCTGGAGGTGCCTGCCTGGTGCAGCATCACCGCCTGGGGCTGGAGGTGCCTGCCTGGTGCAGCATCACCGCCTGACCCCAGACATAAAAAAATCTGTCCCTTTTGCCACGAGCCTGGGAGGAAGATAGTTCCGTATATGTTGGATGTCAGCTTTCATACTCCAGTGTATAAAATGTCTAAATGTATCCGACCTTTGACCTGAAAAAAAAATATACTACGTACTCGACTGGTTTGGGACCCTAATCCCCTTCAAAGTAGGCCCCTTGCGCCTGCACGCACTTCCACCGATCTTTCCACTGCCGAACACACTTCCACCGATCCTTCCACTGCCGAACACACTTCCACCGATCCTTCCACTGCCGAACACACTTCCACCGATCCTTCCACTGCCGAACACACTTCCACCGATCCTTCCACTGCCGAACACACTTCTGGAAGGCTTCTATTGGAATGGTGTTCATCTCCGCTGTCGCGTTTTGCATTATCTCTTCTCTACTGTCAAAACGGGATCCTTTCAATGACGTCTTCAATTTCATAAACAACCAGAAGTCGCAAGGAGCCATGTCTGGAGAGTAGGGAGGTCAGTTAACGACTGGAATTCCATGTTTGGACAAGAAATTTTGGATCAGGTGCGATGAATGAGCTGGAGCATTGTCATGATGCAACTGCCAGTTTTTCGCCGTCCAGAGGTCTCGTCTTTTGCGCCGAACTGCATCACGGAGTCGTTTGAGAACTTGTTGATAGTATTCTTTTATCACTGTTTGTCCTTCCGGTACGTATTCGTGATGCACAATTCCACGGATATAAAAAAAACACAGTTAGCATCACCTTGGTATTGCTACGCACCTGTTCCGCTTTTTTCGGCCTAGGGGACGCGGGATGCTTCCATTGCGACGATTGTGCTTTTGTTTCCGGGTCGTACCCGTCCACCCACGACTCATCCCCAGTTATCACGGTGTTCAGAAACTCAGAATCAATGTTGGCAGTGTCCAGCATGTCCTGTGCAACCTGGAGACGGTGTCCTTTCTGTTCCGCCGACAGCAGCTTGGGCACAAATTTCGCAGCCACTCTGCACATGTTCAAATCACCACGAAAAGTTGCATGTGCAGAATCTTTACTGATCCCAACCTCTTCGGCAATCTCTCGTACGGTGAAATGCCGATCTCCCATCACCAGATTGTCCACCCTCGCAACAACAGCTGCATTCCGAGCGGTTTGTGACCTCCCAGAACGTTCGTCACTCTCCACCGATGTGCGGCCATTTTTGAATCGGTTGAACGATTCCTTAATTTGTGTTACCCCCATAGCATTGTCTCCAAAACCTGCTGAATCTTACGAATTATTTCGCTTTGAGAATCAGCAAGCTGTTGACAAAATTGAATGCAGTATCTTTGCTCAACTCGTTCAGTTATCTTGAAGAGAAATCGAAAATCCCACGAACATGTATCAGAGCAAATCACTCAGCGGCCACTAGGCAGCGAATGACACTCGCAGGTAGATAAAAAAATTAACGCATGCGCATTAAGCTGCCTACTTCCACTGTGCACTGCTTCCACTATGCCTTCTGTACTCGGGAAAATTCAAGGTCGGATAGTTTTCAGACAGACCTCGTATACGCACAAACAGAAAAAAGAAGAAAATTCCTAGGATATATTTGTATGGACCATTTTATTCGTAAACATGGTACTACCATTTAAAATAGAAATCAAACGTTGTAATCGCCGCACAATTCTGTGATATACGGGATGCGCAATAGTTCCTCGGAATCCTTCCGAGACACGTTACTGTTTGAAAATAAGTACGTTACCTTAGTTGGGTGCGGACATGACATCACTCGACCTACAGACAACATTCTTGATTCAGACACTGAGCCAGAGCCGGTTCAGTAGCTATCGCCACTACCCAGCCACATAGAGGCACGTGGTGCACCATCCCTGAGGCCAGGGCCGGGGCAGCCGCACGGCCGCTCGGCGAGCTGGCCGATATGCCCGAGATGGAACTGTCAGAGCTAATGCTAGGCAGCAGCGACATTCGACGGCGGTTCATCGGCCGCCGTGTTGCCAGCACGCTCGTAATGAGGTCATCTGCATCTTGGCGCGTCTAACGAGGGCCTCGAACTTATCCCAAAGGCACCTCGCACTTGTTCAAAGGGCGCCACGCACCTGTTCCAACGGCACCTTGTACTTGTCCCAAAGGAATTTTTAAAAAAAATTGTCCCAACGGCACCTCGCACTTGTGACTTTAAGCGTAACTGGAGTGACGTCAAGTCGGTCCAGTTACGCTTCAATCCAGTTGCCGATCAAAGTTGACCGTACCAATGGAGAACTCTTCTGCATATAGCTGCACAGAACTGTTCGGACGGCCGCTAGAGCAGACGTACCGAAGCGCAGACGACGCACTGGGCAGCGTGCGACCATACTGCGGCAGCGGCACCAGCATCCGCTTCTCCTGATCGGTGACAGCTTCTCGAGCATAATCCCGGTGATGTTACAGCTGTCGTGTGCCAGCCGCATATACACTAATGCGTCTTCTTATATTCTAGTCTACGACGTCTCTGGGAAACATGAGCACGTTACCCTATGACTCATTTGCGTTCCTAACTAATTCTTCACACCTCACCTGCTGGTGCTCAGTCACCTGTTTCACCAAACTACCGGCTCGATATGATGTTAATGACAATGACTCAACATCAGACGGCGAGCCGAGTGAGTGTGTGACATAGTGAGTGACAGAGTGAGAGACATAGTGAGTGACAGAGTGAGAGACATAGTGAGTGACAGAGAGAGAGAGAGAGTGACAGAGAGAGAGAGTGACAGAGATAGTGACAGAGAGAGAGAGTGACAGAGAGAGAGAGAGAGAGAGAGAGAGAGAGAGAGAGAGAGAGAGAGAGAGAGAGAGAGAGAGAGAGAGAGAGAGAGAGAGAGAGAGAGAGACAGAGAGTGACAGAGAGTGGCAGAGAGTGACAGAGAGTGACATATAGTGACATATAGTGACAAAGAGTGACATAGAGTGACATATAGTGACATATAGTGACATAGAGTGACATATAGTGACATATAGTGACATATAGTGACATATAGTGACAGAGAGTGACATATAGTGACAGAGAGTGACATATAGTGACATAGAGTGACAGAGAGTGACATACAGTGACATACAGTGACAGAGAGAGAGAGTGACAGAGAGAGTGACAGAGAGAGAGAGTGACAGAGATAGTGACAGAGAGAGAGAGTGACAGAGAGAGTGACAGAGAGAGTGACAGAGAGAGTGACAGAGAGAGTGACAGATAGAGAGTGACAGAGAGAGAGTGACAGAGAGAGAGTGACAGATAGAGTGACAGAGAGTGACATATAGTGACATAGAGTGGCATAGAGTGACATAGAGTGGCATAGAGTGACATAGAGTGACATATAGTGACATATAGTGACATAGAGTGACATATAGTGACATATAGTGACAGAGAGAGAGAGAGTGACAGAGAGAGTGACAGATAGAGAGAGTGTGACAGAGAGAGAGAGTGACAGAGAGAGAGAGTGACAGAGAGAGAGAGTGACAGAGAGAGAGAGAGAGAGTGACATAGAGAGTGACATAGAGAGTGACATAGAGAGTGACATAGAGAGTGACATAGAGAGTGACATAGAGAGTGACAGAGAGAGTGACAGAGAGAGTGTGAGAGAGAGAGAGAGAGAGAGAGAGAGAGAGAGAGAGAGAGAGAGAGAGAGAGAGAGAGAGAGAGAGAGAGAGAGAGAGAGAGAGAGAGAGAGAGAGAGAGAGAGAGAGAGAGAGAGAGAGAGAGAGAGAGAGAGAGAGAGAGAGAGAGAGAGAGAGAGAGAGAGAGAGAGAGAGAGAGAGAGAGAGAGAGAGAGAGAGAGAGAGAGAGAGAGAGAGAGAGAGAGAGAGAGAGAGAGAGAGAGAGAGAGAGAGAGATATATATATATATATATATATATATATATATATATATATATATATATATATATATATATATATATATATATATATATATATATATATATATATATATATATATATATATATATATATATATATATATATATATATATATATATATATATATATATATATATATATATATATATATATATATATATATATATATATATATATATATATATATATATATATATATATATATATATAGAGAGAGAGAGAGAGAGAGAGAGAGAGAGAGAGAGAGAGAGAGAGAGAGAGAGAGAGAGAGAGAGAGAGAGAGAGAGAGAGAGAGAGAGAGAGAGAGAGAGAGAGAGAGAGAGAGAGAGAGAGAGAGAGAGAGAGAGAGAGAGAGAGAGAGAGAGAGAGAGAGAGAGAGAGAGAGAGAGAGAGAGAGAGAGAGAGAGAGAGAGGCCCCCAGGACGAAAAGGATGCCACAGAAACAGGCAAGAAGCCACCCAGGGTTACACGAGAAAGCTTCCGATAGGTGGCAAGATATTCTTAATTTCGGCAACGAGGCCCCCAAGACGGAAGAAAATGACCCTACAATATAAAATAATGACAATATATATTTATCAATATCCCACAATGATGGGTAAGAAGGTCTCCTAGGAATGAGAAAAGGCCACTGAGACCAGCCAGATGAGACCCACATTTTAGAATATGAGTACCCTAGAAGAGAAGGTTTAGGACTAGGACGCAAAAGCAACCTGCTAAGAGGATAATGAGGCTCCAAACACAGATGAGGAGGCCTCCATGACGTGAAAGGAGTCCCATAATTTTAAAAAGGAGTCAGCTAGGAGAAGGTAGGAGGCCCCAGAAATCAAGAGCGTCAAAAATTGGCACGGAGGCCCCCAGAATTGCAAAGAAACCCCAACACGGGAAGGGAGGCCCCAGAATATGAGAATACGAAAGGAGGCCCTAAGACGGAAAAGAAAGTCAGTGGATATGAACTGAGGTTCCGGAGACGCAAAAATAGGCACCAAAACGAGCAAGGTTCCACCAAGATAGAAAAGGATGATCCAGAGACGTGAGGGGAGGCCCCTAATTTGAGAAAGGACTCTAGAAGAGAAATGAGGGCTATGCCGGACTCGAGAGGAGTCCCCCAAAAAGGAGCAGGTCTCCAGGACTGAATGAGGCCCCGAAGACCGGAATGATTTCCAAGAAAATTGGAGGTGGTCCTTAAGATGGAAGTGGTAACAGATATGAAGGGGTGTGAGGTTTCCAAAATTGAAGATTCCCTCAAGACTGGTAAGGCGTTGCCAGGATAAAGGAGGAGGCCCACGAGGCGTGGCAGGAGGCCCCTAATTTGGTAGATAATGTCGCTGGGAGAGGAGAAGAAGCCCCATTCCATGGTAAAGGGCCCCAGGATGTAAGAGAAAGCCATTCAAGGCGAGAGAGAAGGACATTCAATATGGAGAACGGTAAGACGTAAGACTTTGAAAACTGGCAAGGAGGCTCCAGGAAATGGGACGACATACTTATGACGCGAGATGAGGCCTATAATTTGCAAGCAACCTCTAGGAAATGGTAGAAGTCGTGCCCCAGGATGTAAGAGAAGGCCCTTCAAGGCGAGAGAGGAGGACATTAAATGTGGAGGAGGGTAGGACGTAAGACGTTGAAAACCGGTAAGGAGGCTCCAGGTAATGGGACGACATACTTATAACGCGAGATGAGGCCTATAATTTGCAAGAAACCTCTAGGAAATTTTAGAAGTCGTGCCCCAGGATGTAAGAGAAGGCCCTTCAAGGCGAGAGAGGAGGACATTAAATATGGAGGAGGGTAAGACGTAAGACGCTGAAAACCGGTAAGGAGGCTCCAGGAAATGGGACGACATATCTATGACGCGAGATGAGGCGTATAATTTGCAAGAAGCCCCTAAGAAATGGTAGAAGTCGTGCCGGAGTTTTTCAAAATTACGATATGGACCCAAAGAATCCGGCCGGGCCCCTTGAAAATCACGCTGAGCCCAGGTGTACCAAAAATTTACGACCGGACCATGAAGATCAATCTAGTGCTACAACGGGTCGTACAATTCAAGAACAGTCTCATTGGGACCAAAACGAATGAAGCCCGAGCAACGAAAAACACTCCGAACACGGGTCCATCTCTGAAAAACACTCACAAAAACAAAAAACAAAACACAAAAACACTCCAACTCTGGGGCCCAACAATGACGCCAAAAAGCCTAAAACGTCTTAGACCCCAAAAAAAGTGTCGAGGCAGCTAAAGTTCGCGCTAGGGATCCAAACAAATGACGTCGGGGCCCAAAAGATCACATTGTACTACATATAAAAATCGCATCGCAGTCCTTGAATATCATCCTGGAGACCCAGAAGGGCGCGCAGGGCCCCAAAAGTTGCAGCTACTCTAACGATCAATTCTTAACCGGAATGTCACTCTGGGACAAAAATATACCCCTTCAGTGAACGCAGTGGCAAATTAAAGGGGCAAATGCCCCCTCTATCCTGAGAGGCATAAGCTCCCAAGAATCGTGTCGGGGCTCCAAAACTCGCGCTGAGGCCACCAAAATTCGAGTCGGTCTACCAGAATTCGCGCAGGGGTCTCCAAATAAGTACTTCGGGCCCACGAAAACGCGTTCCGAGGCTGAAAAACGTGCAATAGGAACCGTCAAAATGGCAAGTCTATCATGTGGCAGTAATTAGCAAAAGCCATAAGGCCTAACAGAAACCGTAGCATCGGACGAAGTGTGGCGAATGCGCAGAATGCGTAAGATGAGCGTACACGTGCACGGGCGTTGGCGTCGTGGCGACCAGGTGATATGAACTGGAATGCCTGAAATTGGGAAATGTTTGCATTTCAAAGTGATGGGTAATATATTTTAAATTCAAGTTGGTCCCTTAATACATTTTCTAAGCTCTTGCTCGTTTTGGGGTTTTGCTGCTTTTTATGCACGGAGGATATTTTTACGTGTCAGGGCGTTTTCGAAGATCCCGATGTGTTTATTTAGCTCCTGGTCCTTTTCTTCGATTTCGAACCACTTTGCCTTTTGTGGTTCTAGCCACATCTTCAGACCCTTGTGCGTTAGCATGGTCCCTGTGTGCCTTGGGAGCTTTCAGTGTATTTATTAGAGCTCCATGTATGTTTATTTAGGGCTGCAATGCATGTGTTAAGGCCCTGTCGCTCTTTGGGAAATTGTGTGCTTTGGAGCGTCAGTTGTATTTTCGGCCCGCGTTGTGCTATTGGGGTCTTGCTGTGTTTATTTGGGGCTTCTTACGCACATTTGTGGCCCTAGTTCGGTTTTGGGGCTTCGGTGCGATTTTTATGTGTCCCAGCCTGACTTATTGCTCCCAGGCTCGTGGTTCCGGGTACGTTGGGTACCCGAACCACGCCAGTTTTCTGTGCTCAATGCGATTTTGTGGATCTTTTCTGATTTTTGTAAATTTCAAATGTCCGAATTCCGGCCCGACATTTCGAGACCCTGGCGCCATGTATTTGTATCCCATCTATATTTTTCGAGATTCGGTATGTATTTCTGCGGCGTACACAATTTGTGAAGGCATCTTGTAATATGTTCTGTGTTCCAGAGGCATTTTACTGACCCTTACATTTTTTTTTTTAATCCCTCCTTATTTTGGAGGGCTCCAGCTTGAGATTTTCGTAAACCGGCCCGGTTGTTATGGTATAGGTGTAATTTCAGCAGTGTGAGTTTATTTATCAAGGGATACCAAAATAAAACCGTAGAATTGGGTGGGGGAGTTAGGGCTAAATTCGACGAATCAGGAAAGTTAGTGGTAGATTAGGCCCCTCCACAGGAGAATTTAGTCGATCACTAATCATTTCATTTCGATATGTCCCCTTTGACAAAATAGCAGTCGAAATCCCAGGCGCGTTAATTTATTCGCGAAAAAATTGTTATTTTAACTTGTTTGACAGGTGCCTTGCAACCAGCACCCAATGCTAGACAAATTCGCAAGTTCCTAAGATTCCGATCAGAAAACCAATGTAATCCACTTCTTGTTGTCACCATCGAGAAATTATCGCCCTAGGACTGAGAAATGATCGCTTACGTTTTGTTTAGTGCATCAAGTTGGTGGTAATAAATAACAGTAGTGATGAATCTAGCTATATTCAGTTATTCTTGGAGGACATAGAAGTGGGTAGACCAATAGGAGATATCTTAAAGATATGCTTAGCATCAGCTTCGGCTTAATCAAGAGGCCAACGGGAAGATTCTTCTGTTCGAGAAAGCATTCGGACGTTGGTTGGTTTTGACACTTGGGTGTTTATCCACATATTACTTATTTTTACCTTGGTATGGCCCAATTTTCAGCGACAAAAATGATTATTGCTATTGCGTGTTGAGTAAATAATCCACCATACCAAGAACAAACAGTACATTAATATGAAGTCATGTTTCCCATTCCCGAACCATACTAAGGGCCTAAAAACAATAGGAGGCCTTAACACAATGGAAGACCCTTTTCGGGGAGCAGGAGGCCCCCTTTAGATCTTGCCCCCTAGAACAATTTTGTGGCAACGCCACTGTGCCGAACTATAAGTTATCTTGCGGAGTAGTAAGGTAAAACCAAAATTCCAAGCATCCTGGGAGTTGACCCCCAGCCCACCCCCGCCTTCAGTACCTTAACATCACAAATACTATAGCGTAAGACTCTCTAACGTACATGTAAACTTCCCTCACACTTGCTTGTAAAATCCGCCAGCTTTTAAGGCAGCGCAAATTACCTCTATAGTCGGGCATGTTTCGGAGCTCACTGTCCCCGCACATCGACAGTGTTGCTTTGATCAGGCCCCTATGTGAGCGTTCCGATGCGCCGGGCGGCAGTTACAGACATTGCAGAACGCCAGCTGCAGTCGTCACCGGACGATAGTCTGCAATCCGTCAATTTGGAAGGTTGGGTTAAGTGAGGTTACATTGCATCAGGTAAACTGATACCACGTGGTCGTTCAGGAAATATGGGCTGAGCACTCAGTCTATATTTATTCAATAATCATTTTCCCAGAGAGATAAGTTGAGTAGTCTGAAAACATGTTCGTCACTTGCACATGCACATGCGTATGTGTATGTGTATATATGTGTATGTGTATATATGTGTATATATGTGTATATATGTGTATATATGTGTATATATATGTATATATGTGTATATATATTTATATATATATATATATATATATATATATATATATATGTATATATATATATATATATATATATATATATATATATATATATATATATATATGTGTGTGTGTGTGTGTGTGTGTGTGTACGCGCGCGCGCGTGAGTATACATCAGAGGATAACTGAAAATGATCCGCAATTAAAAACTCGGAACAGTGATGAACAGTTTCTTGGGTGGTGCCTGGTTTCACAATATAAGAAACTCTTTCAATGACATTGCACATTTTTATCACGTGGCATCGAGGAAAAGAGAGCGGCCAATGAGTGGCACCCCAAGAAAGAAGCCGATTCACTGTTCGTTTCCCGCCAACCGGGATTGACCTTGGACCTGCGAAGCCTGGAGTGTGCCTGTGTCGAGTGTTGTGCCGCAAGATGACAATACGTTCGTGAGGCAGAGGGATTGGTCCCTGGGGCGACACACCCCGCGCCCAAAATACCCGCCATTAAACGCTTAGGCCACTGCGAGGAATGTCGGCTGTTGCCATCGCTGTTGTCTCAGCTCCCGACGAGTGGACACGCAGAGAGCGAGACGTTTCAGCCAGATACCAGACGGATCGCATTAGCAGCATCAATGCAGGGACACTGGAGGATCCAAGGGGGCATTCCGGCCATCCCCCGAAGCGCCTCAAAGGGCGGTGGGGTGTATCATGTCGTTTGCCCCCCGAAACCAACAGAAGTAAACTAAATTAAAACACGGTAACTTTGAAAATAACGCTCCGGGTGAAAGAATCTCCTATTATAAAGGCATTTTCATAATTGTTTGGAAGCCCAATATGGTAGCATAGTAGACGCACATATATGGTTCTATGGTGATCAAGTTCTGCTTGCAGCAAGAGCTGACAAAATCAGCAGTTTCATTATTCCTGAGTCAGATAGCTTCATAAATTTAGTTTAGCCAGTAATTGGGCAAGCAAACCCAGTGAGCCAGATTTCGAAAGCGAAACTTGAACAGGATGTTTTGTGCGTGTGTCCAGATAAGCCCAGTTGAGCAGCATGCTTCGTATGTTGATGTTGTGGGTCGCTAAGACGAAGAGACAGGCTACGTTGGCTGATTTTTTCCCCACAAGAATAGCAAGAGGAGGTATGTAGGTATTAATATCCTGAATAATAGATTACTGGTGGGTTCGCAGCTAAGGGATATTCGGGTGGTGGGACCGGGCTATCAATCTTTAAGGGTTTTATTGCAGTTTAAGGCAGTGCTAAATTATTTGTGAAATTATTCGTGAAATAAATGCACCACCTATTGAACAATGCAATGACATCCCTCCCAAACAACTATCGACATCTTGCTCCTTGATGTGTTTGTGAAGTCTTTATGTCTCGTTTTGAACCGTGGTATGTCTGTAAGTATCATGCTTATGTTTAAAAAAAATTAATCCGAGTAGTTGCTGGGGTGGCTCGAGGAACCAGGGTTCTATTGCTAAGCAGAGCTTGTTGCGTGAACCCTGCCCCCACTACCCGATCCAGGAACTCCAGTTCAACGGCAGAATTTAGACCGAAATTTTAACGTGCCTCCAATGCACCGATACGGCCGCCCGGTAGCTCGTCCCCGGCCTTATCGGGCCAGCTGCCAACTGACACTCCCGGCCGGGGGCTAAACGCGAGCGCGTGAAGCGACTCGAACCCTGGGTTGCCAGTACAGGGGAGACCAGAGCAGGCCAGCGCTCTAACCAAATGAGCTACCGGAGCGGCAAGCGGAGCGGCAAGCGGAGCGGCAAGCGGAGCGGCAAGCGGAGCGGCAAGCGGAGCGGCAAGCGGAGCGGCAAGCGGAGCGGCAAGCGGAGCGGCAAGCGGAGCGGCAAGCGGAGCGGAGAGGTTACTGTAGTGTGTTGAGCCACGCCAGTAAACTACAGTTGCCATTATAGATTGTGATACACCTTGTACCGAACGCGATTTCAAGTAGAAATTACTCATGATATGGTTTACTGTTCAAGAGAATTTCCTGATAGTATGCCATTCTTATCATTGTCATTAGCATAAGTATCCCTATGATAGGTGTCTCCAAAAATAAACAAACAGGTGCACATATACAGGCCGTTGGTCAAAATTGAGTTTCAAGGACTTAAACGATATTGTAAATGACATCACTTCCATGGGCAAGATCGACATCTTCGTGGACTCCTTTCGACATCTCACACCTAACGAAAAAGCAATACTTCAACGCTGGTAGGCATCTATGAGACACGTTTTGCACATACACCCTAATGAAGCAAACATATAGGTTAGCTTAGGTTAGGTTGGCTTAGGCTAGACTTCTGTTTCAAGAACAAGAAAAAGAAAAAGAACAAATTGGCGAATATATTTCCCAAGAAATTGATCCTTCAAAAATGGATCAGGCTAGGTTAGGCGAGGTTAAGTTTATTAAGTTGAATCTTTTATGCAAAAGTCGTTGGAAAATGTTTTCATTTATAAAAACAATTTGTTTTCTTGCATGGAAGGTTAGGCTAGGCTAGGTTAAGCTAGGCTGCATTTTTTGTTACTTTGAAGATCACTTTTAATACTATCTTACACAAATCCAATCCTTTTTTGCTGTTAATTTGCCTCCGAACTGAAAAGTATGCATTTCCAATGGAAATCAGCGGTTGCATCATATTGACAATATTTACAAGCATTGCATCAGGAAAGGAAATTCTAAGAAATCAAAAATGACCTTACACTGCAACTTTACCACTATGGGTGATACCACTGTACACTTGGATAATGATTTGGATGACCATGCTCAACAAGGAAATACTTTGATAATAGGTTAGGTTTTTTTAAAGTCTGTTGGATGAAAAATGTATTGGCCTTTGGTAAGCTTCATCACTTTTTTTCTGGAAACTTTTAAATCTGATAACGTCAGACAGGCTTTGCCTATTATTTACCGCCCAATATGCGCCATTGCTTGCGTACCTGTTTATAAATGACAGGAGCGTTGCTTAAAGCACGAAAAACGAAAATCGGCCGAAAATATTTCGAGTTTGGGGCCGTCAAAGTAAGAAAAGTGATCAGCACCAGACTACAAAAATCGGCGCTGATGCGCTTCCAGTATATTTGCAAAAGGGAAGTGTTCTTGGCAACACTAGCGGCTTGTTTGATGTATATGGTTATGCTATATAGTTTCAAAGTTATGTTAGGTCACGGTGGTTAAGTCAGGTATAGTTCATGACAGGTTGATGGAACCAAACTTGGTCAACTGGAATGTTGTCCTAAATGCAAATGACTGTCATGCGATTGATGTCACTTTTTACATTACTCCATACACATCATGAAAACTACTGTTTGTCATTGTATACCTAAACGATTCCACACTGTATTCATGTACTTCATTATTTTTTACGAAGACGATTTCCAGGTCAAATGCCAGGCTTAGCATTTGTATTGCATCATCAGTAATGTCCAAAACATCATTGGTGCCCATTTCGGATAATTTAAACACAATCACAGTGATGCAGAACAATGACAAGCCGAGCCACGTAAAACCAGACAATTTTGAAATGTTGACCTCATTTGACCTTGAGATATCGATCTAAAGACATGAAATTTGTAGACAATAGACGTCACGACCGTACCCATCCATCTTGCGAATGTTATTGCTCCAGCTTTAATAGGAGCCGATATCTTAGGGGGATGGGGGCGGAATCCGTCCACGTCCAGTGCGCGCAATCTTCAGGTCCTCCAGAGCGCGTGTTAAGGTATCCACAAAACAAATTTGACACATTTTACCTCCACGAAGCAAGCATTTAGGGTTAGGTTTGGTTCAGCTTGGCTAGATTAGGTTAGGTTAGGTTTTTCTTTTTAGTTAAAAAAAAATAACCAATTTTTTTTCCAAATATATTTTCCCAATAAACTTATTTTCTGTAAAAACAGATTAGCTTGTCTAGGTTTTGGTCCACTTTTCATTTGTTTTCCGAGATTAAACCAAAAAAATCCTTTGAACAAATTCTGACATAGAAGGCTACGTAGTAAATTCATGATTGAAGGCGTTTAATGAATCCTTGGAAAATACCCTTCTAATGCAATGTTTATGAATGTGACTGACACCAATTAGGACCACTCATTTTCTGTTGAATTGTTTACTTTTCAGTTTGTGAACAAAGCAACACCAAAAAGAGGTTTTGAGTTTGATAAAAAGCAATGTTTAAAAACTAAAATAAAAATGCAACAGAACCTAACAAGCGCCATGGAGGGCCTTTGAAAATTTCGTGAACTAGAGGGGGTGGATTCCACCCCCTAAGATCTCGGCTCCTATTAAAGTTGGAGCAACGAAATTCGCAGGGTGGATGGGTACGGTCGTGGACTCTATTGTGTATAAACTGCATGGCCTTAGATCAATATTTTCAAGGTCAAATGAGGTCAACATTTAAAAATGTTCTGGTTTTGGTAGCTTGGCTTGCCATTGTTCTGGATCGCTGTGATTGTGTTTAAATGCTCCGAAATGGGCATCAATGATGTTCCGAACATTACTAATGATGCATTACAGATGCTCGACCAGGCATTAAACCTCAAGTCACCTATATAGCGGCACTTTATCAGGTCATTACTTGCTCCAGTTAGCGGAACCAAATGAGGTCAACATATACGGTCATTACTGCCCGTCCGACTGCTCCGTTGAGCGGCTCGGCGCAATCGGCTTCGCAAAGAAAGGAGTGAAGCGTATAAATACAGTATTGAAACGCTTGGATACACAATGACAAGCAGTAGTTTTCAAGATGTGTAGGGAGTATCGTGCAAAGTGACATCAATCGCATAACGGTTATTTTCATTTATGACAACATTCCAGTTGACCAAGTTTGGTTCCATCATCCTGCCATGGACTTGACGTGACTTGACCTTGGTGACAAAACATGACTTTGAAACTATATAGCATAACAGTACACATCAAAGAAATCGCTAGTGTCGCCAAGAACACTTCCCTTTTGCCAATATACGGGAAACGCATTAGCGCCGATTTTTGTCTTCTGGCGTTGCGATTTTTCAATTTTAACGGCTCCTAACGCGAAGTTTTCGATCGATTTCCGTTTTCTGGCTTTAAACAACAGAGGTGAAAATAACGGCTACTCGGCCACGAGCGTGGGTGACAGATATATGAAAAATATCTCCGGTTGTGGTGACAACCTACGGTACCGTATTAGCATTGCGTATGGATTGCATTTATCATCAGGCCGCTTTTCCTCTTAACATACCCAGTCAATTTGTATTTTCTAACAATACAGACATATACGTACTCATCTTGTTTCAGTGCATGTATCAGAAGCGTACAGAAACAACTTAGTAGCCATGATCGAGGGGACGGGGGGGGCTGAAAAAAAACTCTACCACTCGTGGTAAACTCCATAAGTTTTAACATTACCGTGGTAAGCCTGTCACCTACGAACTGTCCCGTCGCCGTCCAGAGATAGTAGAGCCCGACGCAATAGTTTCGTTTTCCAGCGCAGTTTGTGATGTGTGGCACGGCTCACATCACAGGTAACGAGATATGGCTGACATCACGTGAAAGCTCCAAATGTTGGCTATCCGTCTGGCACAATTTCGTTGCGGTCGGGTCAACGTGTTGCGCGTGCACGTCACCGAGGTCTTGAGAGAACGGGTGTCCGGTGAATGACCGGTCGCCAATAAGAATAGCATGTAAAACTGAGATTTCGCGTTCTGAAAATCACCAATTTTAGCGCTCCCCATCGACCTGATTCAAACCGCAATATCTCGACAACCAATGGACCGATTGACACCAAACGAACACCTCAGTATTGCCACGGCAATTTTGAACATCGTCGTGGCAACCGTTTCACAGTCACACGCCACGCGCATGCGAGGGGGTTGTGGAAAGCCGATGTGACGTTTTTGGGCGTTTTTCACGATTTGGTCTGGTTCTCGGAAACGGCTAAACTTAGCGACTTGCCGTCACCTTCACATCATGGCCCCATGTACTGACTATAATTTTCAAATTGACGATCAGTGGCTGCAGAGTGTGCGGGCGCAGTCATCCTGACACGGGCTGCACGTGTTTCAGTCCGTGAGAAAAGCTCCGCTTTCCACTGTCTCTACACCACTGTAGAATGACAATTCGTGGAGAAAGTTGTACGTGCGGATAGCCCCACTCTTTGTGATGCTCACAAGTCCTTCGGACTTTATCCATCACCAATACTTTTGTTGCAATCGTCGATGCCCGCAACCGTTACCAGGCGTCACTTTCGGCAATCTCAAGCGGCGGACGGGCGGATCAGTATCCTGTCACCTCCCAGAGACTGAATCCGACGCAACAGTTCCGTTTTCCGGCGCAGTTTGTTTTCAAAATTGGTTTCAGTGTGCACGTATCTACCTAATAAGTAACAAAGCGCTGTTGAAGCTGAACTTGTGTATGTTTGCGTAGGTGGTGTTTCGTCTCTGAGAGACGAGAGTCATGGCAAGTATTGCAAGCATGGTCTTGTCTATGATGTTGGCCGCGAAAAATATTATTTTATCTCCAGGAAGTCTTCCACTCCATTTGTCCAAAAGAGGAATTGAGATTGACAATGACTGCGGTCTCCTTGATGTTTGGTCATGATCATGGGAGCATTAAACACGGAGCATGACCGTGAAAAGTGCGATTTTTTTTTTAATGGCAGAAACACATTTTTTTAATGACAGAAACAAATCACGTCATTCTCCAACTTGGAATGCAACACAGTTTTCCTCTCATAATCCAGGATTCAGATTAGAAGAAAAGTCCTCAAAGTCCTCTGCTCTGTCCCAACCTGTAATGCCACATAATTTTCCTCTCCAATTCCAGAATTCCTAGATATAAACCCAACTTTGGTCATACCTGACTGAAGTAACACTTTTCTCGTTTCTCAGTCTAACATATTATTTCTGCCATTTTCCCACACTTCAGACTTCTGTAATCCTTACCATGACGACAAATGTTTTGGTTCTTCCAATATGAGCCTTTATTTTAATAATTTCATCTGGTCACTTCCACGGGTTTTATTTATTTCTGTCAGGGCCCATGTTTTGCCATAAGCAGAACTGGCTGCATTGACCAAGAGGTTTAAAAAATAAATTACTTGAAACTAATGCAAAATATGACCTATGACACTCTGTCCTTGATATTGGTGCTATATTGACTTCCGTGTTGTACAAGGGAATTCAATGTGTATTGGTGAATTTCATTTTCAATGAGTCATTCGATTTGGAGAACAGCATATTGTAATACCATGTGTATTCGCATGATTACACCAGACGTGATAAAAGCAATTAAGGCTAAGAAAACTGCATTTAGAGTTTTTAAAGAAGCCTCAAATGTCGTTAATCTAAAGGCGTATCGAAAAGCTCGAGACAATGTGAAGCAAAAAACCAGAGCAGCAAAGCGAGCAAAAGAACTGGATTTAGCTAGAAACTGTAATGGGGACAGTAAAAAGTTATTTAGTTTCTACAAGCTGAGTAAAGTTTCTAGCACAATTTGTCCACTGGAAGTAAACGGGACTACATTGGACGAGGATAGAGAGATGGTTGAGGAGCTGAGCAAGCAGTTCAAATCAGTGTTTACATTGGAAGATATGACCAATCTTCCAACCGTAAACCATAGTTCAGTGACATGGGATCTGACAAATGATGTTCATTTCATTGATAGTGATGTTTACAATCATATTAGGAAAATAAAGCCATGTAAGGCAGCAGGACCTGATGAAATTTATGCTAGGGTGTTGCGGGAAACTGAAAAGGAACTGGCATTTCCACTTAGTATAATATTTTTTAGATCAGTTTCACATAATGAAATTCCAACCGATTGGAAAAGGGCAAATGTAGTTCCTATCTTCAAGAAAGGAGAAAGAGGGAAAGTTGAAAACTATAGGCCAATAAGTCTCACATCCCTAGTCTACAAGGTACTCGAATCAATTATCAAGGATAGAATAGTTAGTTATCTGGAAGGTAGCAGATTGATTCAAGATACTCAACATGGGTTTAGAAAAGGACGATCGTGTCTCACAAACCTCTTGGACTTTTTGAACTTCGCCACAGAACAATTTGATCAGGGAAAACAGGTTCATGTAGCATATCTCGACTTTAGTAAGGCCTTTGACAAGGTACCCCATAAACGGTTAATGATACAGCTTCAGTCCCATGGTATTGCAGGTAGCATCTTAAAATGGATAGATTTGTGGCTTTCAGATAGACAGCAGAGTGATGCTAAATGGTACAAAGTCATCATGGTAAAATGTTCTTAGTGGAGTCCCCCAGGGGTCAGTACTAGGGCCATTACTGTTCATTATATTTGTAAATAACATTGAAAGTGGCCTAAGCAGTAAAGTTTTGAAACTTGCGGATGATTTGAAGGTCTTTAGGGCAATAACAGGTCAGGATGAGCATATCTCGCTGCAAAAAGATTTAGACGAACTTGTGAAGTGGTCCGAAGAATGGCAAATGAAATTTAACTTCGATAAGTGCAAAATCATGCATGTAGGTAAGCAGCATATGAAGGCTCCATACTTTATGGGTGGCCAAGTGCTATCAATGATTCAACAGGAGAAGGATTTAGGTGTTATTCTAAACACAAAACTGGGGGCATCAGAACAGACCAAGGAAGCCAGGAAGAAGGCACTGAGAATGCTCGGGGCAATAAATAGGAATGTATCATACAGAAGTGAGGAAGTGATCAGGAAGCTTTACTGTGCATACGTCGGGCTACATTTGGAATACTGCATCCAAGCTTGGTCTCCTAGCTATGAAAAAGATTGTTGGCTTTTAGAGATAGTACGAAAGAGGGCTACAAAAATGGTTAATGGCATAAGCAACCTGGCATATGAGGAAAGATTGAAGAAATTGAATATGTTTTACCTTAGATATAGAAGGCTGAGAGGAGATCTCATCGAGGTCTTTAAATTTGTCAATGGCCTGGAGAGGGGATACCTTGGGGAAATGTTTGAATTTAACAGAAATGATGCCATTAGAGGTCATAAATTCAAAATTAAAGTTAACCACAGCAGAGCAAGGTTAAGGCAAACTTTCTTCACCAACAGGGTAGTGGGACACTGGAACCAGCTGCCAGAAAACATCGTCAGTAGCAGCACATTGAACATCTTTAAAAACAGCATAGACAATCATTATAAGAATAGAGGGCTTGCTTTTCAGTATTACAGGGAGGGCTGATTGACAGATTTGGTGGGCAACTGGTTCAGTGTACAGAGTGCAACCAAGAAGGGCTCTTGTGGCTCATAGTTGCACTAATATTTTATGTCTTTATGTCTTTATGATTAGGATGATGGAACCATTGATTCCTCTCAGAAATGCTTATTTTTAGTTAGAAAGCAAAATAGCATGCCATTATTGTTTAATATCTAGGATGGTCTGGCCTGGTTTACCATACTCCCTTTTAAATTGTTTCTTCAATATAGGCACAATTTTTGTGTTCAATAATAAAAATGTTAAAATATCTAACCTGGTCTGATCTTTAAAAAAAAAATTTTGTCTGACATACATTGAGCATATTTTCACAATAAAAGCTAGCTTAACCTGTGGTTTTGCTTTCCTAAGTAAAATGTGTGCACAACATATTGTGAGTACATTAAACCACAATAATATGCACCATAGATGGATATTGATGGATACGCACCATAGAAGCAAGATTAGCATATAGTGTGTGTTGTAATTTGACATATTAATTAATAATTGAAGATCGTATATAATTG
This sequence comes from Imbricaverruca yamaguchii, assembly GCA_034440575.1. Lineage (NCBI taxonomy): Eukaryota > Metazoa > Arthropoda > Thecostraca > Neoverrucidae > Imbricaverruca > Imbricaverruca yamaguchii. The sequence continues at coordinate 34,784 of JAOTOL010000399.1, read as the reverse complement.
AACAAATTGGAGATCATATATGGACTAAAGCGTTCTTCTTTGTTCCATTTGAGCGGCATGGTCGATATTTCGCGCTCACACACATGCATACTATCACACATGCATACTTAATGTGAACTATCAACATGTGACAGCCTGGTGGTGTTCGATATTCTGTAGGTGACAGGCTGGACACTTTTTTCACCTCTGTTAAACAACGCGCCAGTCATTTCCAAGCAGCTAGGCAAGGAATGGCGTAAATCGGCCCGTAAAATATGGAGTCATGTGTGAAAAACCAGAGGGATGGGCGGATTTCGCCCCTCCCCCTCCAGGGCGCGTGCTAACCTAGCCTAACCGCCCATTGGAGATATAATCATGGAGAGATAATCAAATGGGGTATTTTGATATAGAAAACTGCATTGTTTTTGTTGTGGCAAGATAATTGTGGAAACTAAGATGTCTAGGAATAAAACGTTGTGAACCCAAAGGTGCATATTGAAATTGAAATGCATGTCTGTTCATATTTTCAGTCTGGATTCTCCATCTCAACCTTCCCCCGAAGGGGTAGCTTCTGCCTCCAACCTCTGCTGTCTCGATCTTCTGCCTGCACCAGAAGCCGGCCCCAGCACAGCCTCTGCCTGCTGAGATCCAGAGGTGCACCATCCTAATGAGACGGAGATCAGCTTGCTTGCTGTTACTCCAAGTAAGAAGTTCACATTACACAATTGTCTCAATAATGATTATCTTGGAGACAGCTGCTAATGTGGTCATGTAAGCAGCAGGTCAGGGCTTTTGCACGGTGGAAAGAGTGGGAATGCAAGAAATACGCTTAACTGGTTTAATGGTTATAGCTTACCATGCAAAATATTGTCAACTTTTAGATACTTCTTTTCAATTTTTTCCTTGAAGAAAGGTAAGCCTGTTGTTGAAGCCAAAATAATTTGGCATAAGCCATGCTGGGTGTATACTACAGTGTACTTGCCAGCATTGCTATTAAACCAAAAATAATGGCAGGATGGGCACCCTCGAAGTCCATTCCAATCCTGTAATGCAAATCCTAGGCACGTCATTTGTGGGGGGGGGGGAGTGGCTGCCGCCAAAATCCGAAAGTTGGCCTCTGCAAACTTGTGGGCTAGATCTGCCAGTGTACAGGGACTCAGTAGAGGAGAGTGGGAGGCGATAGACAAGCGTGGAGACGACTCGGCCAGTGGAACATGACTTACCGATATTTCTGCACTAGTAGATGGGAGTGCATTATTTAGCACTCGCACGTCCGGCGGTCCGCGTCAACTTCGCCGGTCAAGGGTGGGGGGGGGGCAGATGTCTGCCCCCTAAGGTCCCTAGAACTATGCTAGTTAGCGACAAATGGAAAACGGCATTGGATAGCTGGTGACAGGCTCTATCGAAAGTGTTTCGGTCACTTTTTCGCTCAGGTCAATATTCAGGTCACCGGGTCATCTTAGGTCAAATTCGACCAAATCGGGTGGGACTCTCAGATATTGACACATATTTTAGGACCTGTAACAGATTGAAACAAACCGCGAACGATATTCGACAGTCCTTGGAATGTCCTATCGACAATAGGCGGTGTGATTTAATGTCAGGTAAACCGAAACTATGACCTCAGGTCAAGGTTATAAAGGGAGGACATGTAATGTATCAATCGACACGTCTTGGCGATACAAGCACAACGACGATAATTGCAGCCTTCTAGCTCAATGCAGTACGGTATGATGTGCAGAAATGTGCTAGTGATCTCAGGTGACATCAGATGACCTTGGTGAGGTCACTGAGCAAAAATGCCAGCGGCAACATTGAGCATACCTTCCAACTACACGCGACAGCCGTTGTGAGGTCATTCCGAGAGCAAATATGTAACCAGGAAACATTTGTATATTGTACCATAGCCCTATACTGGGGGAAGCCATGGCCGTGACCAGAAAAAAATGCTACGAAAAAAACGATATATATATATATATATATATATATATATACATATATTATGGTCCCTGATGAGATCATGACGTGCTATAATTTTGAAATAAATCGCCCAATTATTGTGGAAGTTATGCCACCTGGAACTCCGAGGGATGTTGGGGCACTTCGCCTGACCTGGTGACCTGACCTGGGATGACCCACGGTTAAAAATGTACGAGGATATGCGAAAAAGACTAATAGGCAGCCATGCGAAATTTGACCTTGCTAACCCGATTAGTATGGCGGCAAAGTATAAAAAGCCGCAGGGGGCAGATATCTGCCCCTTCGGACGTGCGCGTGTTAAAAAGAAAACCGTCGCTGGTCGGTTTGCACTTCCCAAGGAAGCCACTTGAATTCAGAGCCCGAATACCATGAAAACTACTCGGATTCGGATATTCAAACTTAGAAGCTTTCCAGATAATCATCAATGTCGCCTCCTGGAAGGCACTCCCCGAGGCGACAGCCCAATTGCCTATAAAACATCAACGACAGCCAAAGGAGTTCAGAGTATTATCAAAGTTTAGCATCATCCCAGAGCACTTAAACATCATCATCCTAATATGTTTTCTACATTGAGTTCCCGCGGGACCGAAGCGATTCATAATTGGGTGCTATTCGAGCCCTTCTCTGCATCTCACTCTCACGAGGTACTTCCTCGGGATGAGCTTCAATCCCGGAATACACGGCGAGCTTGCCTACACGGTGCATTGAGCGACAGCGTGACGCAGGTCGCTGACCGTACACTCACTACATCTCCTGCCCATTCGGCTCAATCACACCCACGGGTCACAATACATCATCTAACCCCATCACGATGGAGTTCGGCCATTTTATTAATGACAGCCGTGATAAGGAAGCGAGTGATGGCACGACACATGCACCAGCCCGGAGCGTGTATGTCGCCGCGGACAGTGTCCGAGTGTGACGTCATCAGCGCCTCACTGTCGGATAGTGACGTCATTATCGCCTGAACCGTCAGCTCTGACTCTCTATGGCACCACAATTGGCCCGACACAACAGATGAAGATTTGCTCGCCGAGGGAGGGCGGGGGATGGTAGCTTCCAGCCAAATGCCATTGCCAAACAGATGTCCTACTGCCTGGAAAAGTAACCAGCATGTAAGCATCTACACGATAACCACTTAGATTTCGACATGAGATGTTGTTCACTTAAAAATCGCTGTGAGTATTTCGCGATAACCTAACACAAACCACCCGACTACATATGACAGATGATCTTTCATATGCAACTACACCCGATGACTGGCATGGGTTGGAAATTCCGGAAAAAATATAGTGAGACCAGCAGGGTAGCAGCAGATCCATAAGCAGCATTCACAAGACGTATTCACAATCCACAGACACTATGTATTGTGTGTGTGTGTGTGAACGACGCTTGGCCATCCAGTAACGTCTGTCATCCGGAGCTACATAGTACGAGCTAGCGGCTCACGACATTACTTCTTCCCCACTAGCGGCTCACATTACTTCTTCCCCACTAGCGGCTCACGACATTACTTCTTCCCCACTAGCGGCTCACATTACTTCTTCCCCACTAGCGGCTCACATTACTTCTTCCCCACTAGCGGCTCACGACATTACTTCTTCCCCACTAGCGGCTCACGACATTACTTCTTCCCCACTAGCGGCTCACATTACTTCTTCCCCACTAGCGGCTCACGACATTACTTCTTCCCCACTAGCGGCTCACGACATTACTTCTTCCCCACTAGCGGCTCACATTACTTCTTCCCCACTAGCGGCTCACGACATTACTTCTTCCCCACTAGCGGCTCACGACATTACTTCTTCCCCACTAGCGGCTCACGACATTACTTCTTCCCCACTAGCGGCTCACGACATTACTTCTTCCCCACTAGCGGCTCACATTACTTCTTCCCCACTAGTGGCTCACGGCATTACTTCTTCCCCACTAGCGGCTCACATTACTTCTTCCCCACTAGCGGCTCACATTACTTCTTCCCCACTAGCGGCTCACATTACTTCTTCCCCACTAGCGGCTCACATTACTTCTTCCCCACTAGCGGCTCACGACATTACTCTTCCCCACTAGCGGCTCACGACATTACTTCTTCCCCACTAGCGGCTCACGACATTACTTCTTCCCCACTAGCGGCTCACGACATTACTTCTTCCCCACTAGCGGCTCACGACATTACTTCTTCCCCACTAGCGGCTCACATTACTTCTTCCCCACTAGCGGCTCACATTACTTCTTCCCCACTAGCGGCTCACATTACTTCTTCCCCACTAGTGGCTCACGGCATTACTTCTTCCCCACTAGTGGCTCACATTACTTCTTCCCCACTAGCGGCTCACGACATTACTTCTTCCCCACTAGCGGCTCACGACATTACTTCTTCCCCACTAGCGGCTCACGACATTACTTCTTCCCCACTAGCGGCTCACGACATTACTTCTTCCCCACTAGCGGCGCTCCAGTATTCTCAGACTGGGTCTTCTGGATCACCGGCAGTCCAAAGGTTCTCTGTTTGACTCGCATCCCAGCCCCTGCGGGTGATTCTGTTAATGTCGGCTGTCAGGGGCAGGCCACCGGGCCGATTCCGCCCGTGCCGGAGAGCGCTTAATGACCAGCATAACCAGCGAACCCCCCCCCAATCAGCCAGCTCTGGCTTCAGTAGTGGGCTACGCACTGGTGCTTATACCGAGAAGATCATTGGTACTGACTGCCATTCGAGGATCCACACACTCAGACCGCGCTGGCGCTGCTGAAGATTCATGCCGAAAACACTTTGCAAGCGTGTTTGTATGAGTCAATTCCACGTCCATAGACCATCGCTAGCGCAGGCATTCTGGCTTTCCGCGGCGTAGTTAATTCCATCGTGGAAAGCCTTCGCTCCACATAGCACAGCATTTTATTTCAGGAAAAAAATAGGGATAGCTCTTCAGTATTCCTATCCGTACCTAAAAAATGTTATAAACTCCAGGCCCTTTGAATATAATGACCCTTTGCTCTCGGCAGGCTTGACATCTAGTAATTTGGCCAAGACAACACCGACAAGGCGAACCTGCATTATGTGGTTCGTACCGCTGTCAATGTCCCAGACCGTACCTGGACGCCTATGAAGGTTAGTTGGTTATTAGGACTTTAGGGCGCATCGACAACATTGGTCATGTAGCGCCCATAAGCCTAGGAAGGGAAATTGATGTGTTCACATGTACAGTAGGAGGGAACCGCAACGGTTCGAGTGTGTAGCATTCAACACGCATAGTTAGTCAATTATTGGGGCTTTAGGGCGCATCATCTGCAGCGGTTATACAGCGCCCATTAGCACGCAGAGATGGAGCACGCATTCCACTGCTAGGCGATATCACACCTTTATAACTAAACACACGTCCTGCAAGTTATGTTAGTTGGTGATTACAGTTCAGGGGCACATCGACTGCATAGGCCATACAGAGCCCTGTAGGTCCTGCGCAGATCACCAGAATATGCCGAAAAGTGCCTGTTGACTGCCTAACGTCCCGTTAGGCGTCATTAGAAGACATAATACTGGTGGCGCCGCCATGGTGGTAGGTTTGTGAAGGAACACCACCAGAGTGGGCTTTCTATGATTAATACCATATTCTAGTTACTAGAGCAGGCATAAGCAATTTCCAATGGTCAAATTTGAACAACATTGAAACAAGCTCTCTTATGATGTGTAGTTCGTTGTATGATCAAATCAAATTTCTTTCCTAACTGGAGGTCTCCCGATGTCCACATTAACATTGCGTCTGACGCGTAATGCGAGTCGCCAGCACAAATCCTTCTAGCGGTGAGGGGACTGGTAATTTATGTCCATAGCCACCATGCTGTTTAGCTATCCCCGCCCTCTCGCTCCCCTTCTCAGGTGGTGCCCCATCATCACCCCGTCCCCGCCTTCCTCTTCCCCAGCTGAGTACTCGCAGTGGGGAGTGGAACAATGTAATGAGGCCTTTGGGGCCCCGGTATGGGGTGTTGGGAGCACGGAAGACGAACAAAAAAACGCTCTGCCTCGGCTCAGCGGTCAGAAAAGCGAGCCACATTGGTGCCGGCTCTCTGTTGGGAACGTAGTCTGGGGACCGAACGGCGCCGCACCGCGCCTGGATGGCGCCTCACCAACACCAACTAACAGAGCTTCACATCCGAGCATCTTGAATGCGAGAAAATCGGATTGAATAACACGTTGTTTCATATCAATTTGGTAGGATTAGCTTTCTGTCTGAACCTCGCGATTTAATTCTGGATGACGACAAAATATACGCGTGGATATTTTGTCGTCAACCCGAAAGCTGGTTGACGACAAAACAGCTTTATGTCGTCAACCAGAATTAAATGCGCACGTGCACGATGCACATGATACACACGATACACACGTGTACGTGTGTATCATGGAACCATACAGAAACAATAGTTTCTACATCAACAAGAGTCCAGGACAAACGTACACATGATTTTTACTTCAATGTCATGCCAGTGACTTCAAATCGCTCAGTGAGAAAAATAGAAAACAATGAGAAACCAATGATCAAGCAGACGACAACAAAGTAACAGGCAGTTGAAACCGAGAGTTAAAACAGGGAAATGTTTCAACTCGCGTGCTCGCACAAGAATTCCTTTCAACGCTACATGGTATGCAAGATCTCAAGTCATCAGCATAGTAGTTATGAGTAAGAGGGCCGAGTGGCCCCCGCCTCTCATCGGCTCGTCTGTTTTTAGTGGTCGTTTCGTCAGGCGGGGAGGATCCAACTACCAAGTCGTGAGTAATTAGCGGCAAGTGAAAGATGCAACGCTCAAGCACGAGGTAACGAGTGTCGGCAGGGCAGAAGTGCGGCGTCACCGGAGATCAGCGAGACAACGAGCAGGCCGCTGACGCCGCTCAACCCAGCACACAGATCGCAATACAACAAACAGCCCGACAACTTTCTGTCCCCTCCGAGTAGGCCAGACACGGCTAGAACGTAGCCACAACGTGCGACGGACAGCAGTAGCGCTGTCGCTACTCACATGGCGAGCGCAGTGGACGCTGCAGCTCCAGAGTAGCACATCCTCTCGCCGCCGCGTCCTGTCACACAATTCGCTGGTAGTTCGCCACCCTCCGAGTAGATGGCAGCAGGCGGCGGTCGGCCATCGCCGTGCGTTCAGGCCGGCTCGGTGGCCGGCCAGATGGTGGTCAGACCCCGTCAGGTGCATTCCGCAGTTTGGGAAGACAAATAACGCCAGCTGACCCTTGTCGATCGGGCAGATGTTTTGACGCTGACAGCACTGGTTGACGGATATTATTCGCTGACATGGTGAAGGGTGCAATTTGCTTTGGCTGTTTGT
>JAOTOL010000399.1:0-22500 GCA_034440575.1 Imbricaverruca yamaguchii | reverse complement strand
GCCCCAGGACGTGGAACGTGCCAGACCTCTGGGGCCATCTGCAGGCAGAGTTGGAGACACCATCTGGAACCAGTGAATTTAGCCTCTCGCAGTCCTCATTCATCCAGGCAAATTGATTTTGTTTTGCAAATACATGCAGAAATTAATGCAAACTGCGTGGGTAAATGGATAGGGCACGAGATGATCGGGCACTTTACTTCAAAGCAGCCCGCACGTTCGCTTTACGGCCACCGACCTACACGCACATGCAGAGGAAAATAGCGCAATGCAGCGCTCGATATGTGATATCTGTTGGAAGCATAGCTGTTGAGAAGGGGCTCGTCTGGAACAGCTATACTCCAATGGCAGTTTGCATGCAGCAGCTTTAATCCATGATGCAGCTTGCGTTTATGGGAAACATGCATTTGCATTGGTTCACACATGATCTTGGTTCATGGATTTTTATTTGGCGTAACATTTGGTGCACTTTTTTGGCGCAACACCTTTTGATTACATTTTGGGACACGTGGTGATGATTTCTTCTTCGAGTTTATGCTGTACGTAGTATGTACAATTGCGGACACTTTCGTGAAAGGTGTCCGTGGAAAAAAAGTGGAAATTCATGATCGTGAAAAAGGAGAATGCTCAGGTTTTCAGGTCGTTCATTGTTTTAGTAATTAAACAATCCCCATTGATGGCGAGGATAAAGAGCGTGACGACATCGAAAACATAAAGATTCCTGTGCAAGTTTCCAGTAAGCCGCAATAAGTAGGTGGGACGGGAATGGGCAAACAGTTAGAGGTCAGCACGTGATAAAGTAAAACGATATTAACGATGGCCGTCGGGTCGACCTGGGGTAAGACCGACCTCTGCTGCAGCCAAATAATTCGCGTTCAAAATAAGCTTGCCATGTTTAATAATTGTGTTCGTCCACTCCACTTGATCGCTACACGAATAGAGCAGTTTGTTCGTAGCAATGCAGGGCAAACACACTGCATGTGAAGATACACCAGCTCAATTACCTATTTATATCCTGTGCTGAATATTATTAGTCGCACATACCATCAACAATATATTTATCATAATATATACTGACTTCGATTCTTATTACGGCTGACCACTCCACATCTCAGTAACAGCAGCACTGTGTTGTATAAATACCACATGCTATTGCCTGCCTGGGGGGGGGGGTGCCATCAGACATTGGGCCTGTCGCCGGCCGGTGACCAAAAGGGTGTCGCAAGCTTTCAAATGTGGCACGGGGGAGGTGCCGTCAGACTTGGGGCCTCTCACCGACAGATGGCCAGACTCGTATCAGGAGCCATCAAACGTGGCTCGGGTGGGGGTGGGGGTTATGGGTGGGAATGGGGGTGGGGGTGGGGGTTATGGGTGGGAGTGGGGTGGGGGTGGGGCTTGTGCCATCAGGTATGGGAATCATCACTGACAGATGGTCAGACGCGTATCACGAGCCATCAAACGTGGCCCGGGGATGGGGTGGGGGTGGGGTTAGAGGTGCCATCAGTTATGGGTCTCCTCATAGACAGATGGCCAGACGTATATCACGAGCCATTAAACGGGGCCGGCTTGCCTACGGATTACACATAGCTGGATACGGCTGGGTTGTCCGAACTCAGAGGATGACGGTAACAAGCTGAAGCGCCGGTGGTGTCGGCTGCCACGTGCCGTACCACTCTGACAGTAACGGCACCACTCTGACAGTGACATCATCACTCTGACAGTGACGGAACCACTCTGACAGTGATATAATCACTCTGGCAGTAACAGACCCACTCTGACAGTAATGGCACCACTCTGACAGTGACATAATAACTCTGACAGTGACGGAACCACTCGGACAGTGATATAATCACTGTGGCAGTGACGGAACTACTCTGACAGTGACGGAACCACTCGGACAGTGATATAATCACTCTGACAGTGACGGAACCACTCTGACAGTGATATAATCACTCTGGTAATGACGGAACCACTCTGACAGTGATATAATCACTCTGGCAATGACGGAACCACTCTGACAGTGACGGCACCACTCTGACAGTGACAGCCACAGCCGTGATGATCGATCAAGAACTCTGGAACTTCTTCCGACCCAACAAATCAGAGCGGCGCTGTCCGGGCGGAGATCGCTATTATGAATACCGTTCAAGCAGCACTATTTACGAGAGCAGCGAAATTGGTTCAAGCATTATGAATATTACAGCAGCAGACCGCCCACCACAGGGTCTCCACGGTAGTTAAGGCGGTCCTCCCACACAACACCGGGCACCTTCTACCGAAAGCGTTCACAGCCGGCAGCAAGGCTGGCGCGGCTGTCGCGAAAACTGCGACACCTGACGACGGCTCAGCTGCCAGCCGGTGCCAGCAGGGCGTTACTGTCGAGTGGTGCCACGGCAGCGCCGCCCGACCGGCCACACCGGCCGCCCGCCCCCGCTGGTGCCGGCGATTAAAGGTCTCGTCGGGTCACCGGCCAACGGCGGTGAATTACCGCGCCGGCTTTCGTCTGCGCCGGCAGCGGTGCTCCGACGAGAGGCCGGCCGGCTGCTCTACGGCGATGCCGGCTCCACTGGAGGGCAGGTATAATATGATAATCTCAGCAGTCATTTGGCATGGCCGACCGCGCACGTGAATGAGCCCGGTGAAATGTTTGTTTTCTCGTCGCTCGGCGTGGTCTGGTGGGCTGGCAGGGCCTGCGATCCCACTGCAGACCCGGCTGGGGAAGGCCCGAAGATGGGCCGCTCTACTGTGAAGTGGTGAGGCGCCGGGCGGACATGTATGTCAGGACATCTGGCTCAGGATCCTGCAGTGACAGTTGAGACGCAGTGAGACGTTAATGTTACTGGATGCTAATCTGACCGGATAGATGGGCCGAATGTTACGATACAATTGATACTGGCATGCATGTCAGCAAACATGAATGTGATGCTGTAGTGAAAGGTGAGATTCATCATTGCTTGTTGTGTTTTCAGTTGCCTGCACCATAAATCTACAATTAATACCTTAGCTCTGACAGTCTTAATAATCTGACACAGGCTTATAATGTAGAGATCATATCAACAGTCATTAGGTGTACAACTAAACCCATCTCATTGGTCAATTGTGTACTTTGGAGTGATGTTCAGATCGTTTTAATGCACTAATGATATAGCGTACGAGGCATTACCTAAGGTCGGTGGGTAATGGGTCTAAGGTAATGGGTACGTGGCGGACTGATGGATGGCTTTGGTGCATGGTCAGCGAGTTGGTTCCGACAGCCTTACACACGACGGACGTTTATGCCAGATAACGGACGTTTGTGCATAAACAACGAATGTTCATACGGGAACATCGCAAGGAAAGTATGAGATACCAAGGAAGATGCCGAATAACTTGCAGAGGTTAAAATTGAATTTTGGACTGCCAACTGCGAATAGAAATCGTGAGACCATGCAGAGCTAGTTGCATCTGTCGGGCTTCGCTGCGTCACCAGTCGTGTCCCCACAAATGACAGCGCGATGGCGCTTTGCTTGTCACCGAAAAAGGGTCATTGACGTGACCCTCTCAGGCGATTGATTGATTATTTGGGCTTAAGGGCGCGTGGACTACTAAGGTCATTTTGCGCCCATTCCCTCTCAGGCGACTTCACCCTTTCGTGCGGTGTCTAATCGGCCAACAGAAACTTTATGACAGAGGGAGACGCGAGAGGCTGCCTGTGCAGGTGTCAAGGCTGCACGGCGGAGCGTGCATTGTACAGCTGGGACAGTGGACCCCCGTGCAGTTTATGTCTGCAGCGGCGCGTGATGGATGATGACGGCGCGCACAGAGGCAGCGGCGTTAGTCAGCCACGGTCCGCTCACTAAACATCCATCTCCGAAAAGGTGCCGACGCGCTGTGCCTCATCACGCGTCAAACCGGAGGAGAATGAACCACACAAAAGAGCTGGCCCGGTGGTGGGTGAATGTTGGTTGGTTATTGGTTTTACGACACATCGACCGTTGAGTCATGTAGCGTCGCCAATCTTTCACTCCGATTGGTCGCGGGCGAAGAGTAGCGACAGATGAGACTCGAACCCACAACCTTTCGATTGTGAGACGAGCAACTTCCCCTAGGCTACTAGTCTCCCGGCGGGTTAATGTATGCATACGGTATACGCCGTCGTGAACACGTCACATTGTGGACTTCTGCCGGTGAGTGGCCTAGCGTGAGACACTGACAGCTGTGAGCGGTCACGTATGGTCGGGTACTCACGGTGGAAGCGAGAGGGCTGTGTTTGGCCGAGACACTGACAGCTGTGAGCGGTCACGTATGGTCGGGTACTCACGGTGGAAGCGAGAGGGCTGTGTTTGGCCGAGACACTGACAGCTGTGAGCGGTCACGTATGGTCGGGTACTCACGGTGGAAGCGAGAGGGCTGTGTTTGGCCGAGACACTGACAGCTGTGAGCGGTCACGCATGGTCGGGTACTCACGGTGGAAGCGAGAGGGCTGTGTTTGGCCGAGACACTGACAGCTGTGAGCGGTCACGTATGGTCGGGTACTCACGGTGGAAGCGAGAGGGCTGTGTTTGGCCGAGACACTGACAGCTGTGAGCGGTCACGCATGGTCGGGTACTCACGGTGGAAGCGAGAGGGCTGTGTTTGGCCGCGGCGCTGGCGGCAGCTGCCGGCTCGCGAGTTGCCGCCTGGAGAACAGGCCCGATCGGACGAACGCCCTGCTGGGCCGACGCCGTCCGCAACATCAGAGCCACATCAGCGCTCTGACGACTGAGCTCCCCTGGCCTGGGGCAGACACCGGCACCATTACGTCAGAATAGACCACAGCGACACACATCGGCACCATCACATCAGAACAGCGTGGTCAGAACAGACCACAGCGGCACACATCGGCACCATCACGTCAGAACAGCGTGGTCAGAACAGACCACAGCGACACACATCGGCACCATCACGTCAGAACAGCGTGGTCAGAACAGACCACAGCGGCACACATCGGCACCATCACGTCAGAACGGATCACGGTGGCACACAGAAACTGAGATACCCGCCAACACGCCGGCACACAGAAACATAGGCAAAGCAGCACCACTAAAGGAGAGCATTAACAGTAGGCAAGGGATGAACATAGAAGCGGTACAGACATGGAATACAAGACAATCCAACGACTTTTCCCTTCACAATGCTCAGCTTCAGCACGCCACCATTCCCGCTCAGAGATGATGATTATCAGAGATGATTGGGACGAATATAGGAAATGCCGTGTCTGTCACCTCGTCACCATAACACGATCCGTTTGCTCCTGCCCCGCCTCAGCCGGCCGTGTCTGTCACCTCGTCACCATAACACGATCCGTTTGCTCCTGCCCCGCCTCAGCCGGCCGTGTCTGTCACCTCGTCACCATAACACGATCCGTTTGCTCCTGCCCCGCCTCAGCCGGCCGTGTCTGTCACCTCGTCACCATAACACGATCCGTTTGTTCCTGCCCCGCCTCAGCCGGCCGTGTCTGTCACCTCATCACCATAACACGATCCGTTTGTTCCTGCCCCGCCTCAGCCGGCCGTGTCTGTCACCTCGTCACCATAACACGATCCGTTCGCTCCTGCCCCGCCTCAGACGGCCGTGTCTGTCACCTCGTCACCATAACACGATCCGTTCGCTCCTGCCCCGCCTCAGCCGGTATTTCGGCCCGCCGCACTGTCTGAGTTGGACCTTAGAGACGGTGTTTCCAAATTTTTCATCGTCGCTGCCACGACGAGACGGGTAGCGCATTCCGCCGGCCGCGCAATGCATTCCGCCGGCCGCGCAATGCATTCCGTCGGCCGCGTAATGCATTCCGTCGGCCACGTAATGCATTCCGTCGGCCACGTAATGCATTCCGTCGGCCACGTAATGCATTCCGTCGGCCACGTAATGCATTCCGTCGGCCACGTAATGCATTCAGAATGCAAATGGACGTCGATTGGAAACGGCGCCATTAGCCGGCGCTGTGCGGCTCCGAGAGGAGTCCGCTTCCGGGCGGGCGGCTCGCCTCGGGAGGCGACACGATACCAACAGCGATGGTCGAGCATCGCTGCCACTTCTCAGAAATAGTGTCGCCCTGCGGAATAGTGTCCGTGGAGCGACATGTTCCGGTGATCATCAGCACAATACACGTACTCTATACATGCATGGTGAATACGGCAACAGCCGCAGCCTCGTCTGATATGCCAGCTGGGGAGGATAGTCGCCTTCGGCTGAGCTCGTGCCCTCATTCAGTGGCCATACCCAGTGCATTAGCATCACTGGTGGGGGGAACGGTGAGGTTGGCTTAGGTGACCCTTCAGCCGTCAATGGATGCTACCCTCAGTGGTAATTTATTGGAAGAAACCCTTGCAACATCTCATAATTGCAACATGCGATGTGCGTATACAGTGTACATGCTGTGTGATGTGAGGTAGAGCAGTGTGGAGGAGAAATTAACCAGATAAGCACATTGTTAGCTATAGGCAGTCCGGGTTGCCTTTCACTCACAATCGCTGCGTTACTTCTACCTAGTTTTCACATCTCCCCAGGCTTACATCGTAAGCATGCAAAATCTAGGCACGGAAGACGTCTATTCAGATCATGAGCTGTTGAAGCCAGAAACGAAGCGTAGTTTCTGCTTCCAATTTGCATCGAAACTCACGCACCTCAAAGAGGTAGAGTCAGATGCGACAATGCGACCATCATGGTCTGAGATGCGTGGACTGCATTGGGAAGCAAAGCTTTATTTGCGCACACAATGCTGTTAAAATTGAGGTTGGCTCTCGAGTACGATGCACGCATCTCACGTTTGGATGTGCCGTGCGAAATTGTTAACATTATTGAAATAGATGTATGTCCAAACAAACCAGAAGTAAAGGGGTACAAGTTACTAAGAGCACGCACACGAATACTATAGTAATGTAAAAATTGTGGACATTACTGAAATGGGCATGCTTCGAAACAAGCTCTAGGCAGTCAGGTGTGTATGTATTAGTGCCCGAATACAAGGATCCCATAGAACCGACCATAAACTACGAGCGGAACTTTAAAAAATTATCCAGAAGGAAAAGTAGTAACAGTAGAGTCAAGCTGACGGCTTTAAAAACATTAGCAGCGTGTCCCCACATTGTAAGACGTTAAAATATAAAATCTAAAATTATTGAGTGGTGACGGCGGGTCTGCAAAAAACGGACGAAACAAGATCCTTCAACGAGATCGGAAACTAAACCCGTTACTCACCTAGCATGAGTGTTACGAGCATGCATCTTCTGATTCCAGACAATACATATGTGGAAGCAATGAGCTTCACATCAACACCTTGGTGGATGCTCAACTGTTTTCTTCTGATTTACATTCACTTTTCCAGGACAGGACACTGTGGCCAGCGGCAGCGTCATGCCAAGGCTCAAGGGTTTAGTACCGCCTCTGCTCTTCGATAGCAGACTGACCGAGTCGTTCAACATAACTGATTTCGACAACAATTCCGTCGATCCAAACTCGAGCCGAGGTGCCAATCTGATTTGGCATTAACAGCCCAGAGCCGGGTTTGACGCACGAAACTCGATCGGTCAGCCCGGGGAGGTAGCGCACTCGGCCAGTGGCCGCCGCCCGGAACAGCCGTTGGCCGGCGCGCATCACTGAACACGACAACCAACTATTTGTCTGACCTCCACTCTTCACGGAAGTGATCGCTGCCGCCGCCGCCTGCCCACGGCCGGCCGAACGGATAGGTGTCGACAGCGGTTACTGACCCCTGGGTTGCTTAGCGCTGCGTCGATCACCCCACGGCCGGCTGCGCATCGCGAGCTCCCCGGGAAAATGTCCGCCAACACCGCTATTCGACATCGACACTCTCACGACACCCCGCATATAATCACATCACAATTGGATCGAGAGGATCCAATTGTGTTCTCTCAATTGCGAACCAAGAAGGAATGTCCCACAGCTCTCGTCGATAACCTCGGTCCTGCCGGTGGTGGTCGACGAAGCGGTGTGACCAGAGCCGTGACATAGGCTCAGATTACTGCGAGCAATCGCCGGCGCATCGACACTCAGCGATATCGCCACGGTGGTCTCCGTCAACGGTACCGCGGTAAGCAGGCGACAGTGGCAACATGGCAGCCAGCGCCTGCCATCGAAACTGCTGCGGCCGCCACAAAAGGCACGCGCCGCCCGCGGTGACTTTAACGCTGCTGCAAACGTACCAGAGTAACGGGAGACTGCGTTGCATCATAACAAAGCAGCACGATTGCGACTGGACCGAGTGTGATTCGCTCGTTCGCTTACTTCGAGATACAAGAACGAGACCGCAATCGCTCGCTTTGGACATACATCAACAAGAAGTCTGTCAGGATCAAAGGATCGCACTACCGTCATGAAGTTATACGAGATATGGATCTGAGTAAACCAGGGTCTATCAATCTCACAGTGTGGTACATTTCCATATATTTATTCGCAGATGAATTTTGGCCACTAAATGAATTTTGCAAAGTCAAAATTGTCGTCGTTTCATGGGTAGATAGATAGTGCAATTATTACTGCAATCAGAACCAGACAATGAAGAGATTTGATCACACTGTGACGGGCAAACCACCCTTGTTTCAGAAGGCACTATGTCACCTGGAACCGCCAGCAGGGTGACGAATGAGACGTGCCATGCATTTTATGTCGTGTCGGCGTAAGATATTCACCGCTTTCGAGCTCCATGTTGTCATGGCAATGTAACCGCAAACAAATCTCGCATGTAGAAGAGAAACAGTCGAGGTAGTTGCCAGCCAGGTGGCGTCATCTCAGATGAGTCATTCTGTGGTGAGTAGGAGGGAGGGGGCGATTCGTGAATGCCTCGCGCGCATCGGACAGGTCGCCGGCAGCCGGGGCGAGATCGGGCCGGTGCCACGGTGCGCGTTCTACCGCATGATCGTGATTATGAAGAGATGGATGAAAAGAGCCACACAGCAATTCGATCACAACCTGGCCTAACAGACGATCCATCAAGCAATTCATCAGGCGCCGGCCAGACATGAATTGAGTAGCCGAGCGGTCTTTTTAGTAAGCCAGCATCGAGAAGCGAAACATTGAACCTGATTTTAAATTAAATGCCTGGATAAATAGGCCTGTACAAACCAGATTGTCAAGGGACAACACATCTAACTAAATCCCTGATGCCATGGAACTTAGATACCTGCAAGCATATCAAGGGAAAACATCGAAGCAACACAAGTCTGAAATGAACACATTGTTGACAACCATACAAATATTAACGGACACATCTGCTCCTTTTCTCTTCCAAAACATATATGCCAGTTAAAAAGCAGCATTCGAATTCACAATACAGAAAACGCTGAACATCCAACGGTGTTACATTGAAGATCACGGCATGCAGGTTGCAGCTGTGTTGAACAACTTACCTGAGGGAATCAACGAAGCTTCAGGCTTAGTGCAATGATTCATGCTCTCACATATGAAGGGATTCTTTTCGACTGGGTTTTTGAAACTAACACAGATTGATGAATCTCAGATGACTACACATGTAAGCTTCTTCTGTTCACTTCCAGCAAGCAGACGCTTGTTTGCGACTTTTGAAGAGGCACGAATTAGCTCGCTTTCATCAGGATGTTTTGATCCGCAAGTTTCCATAAGCCTGTTTTTGTGAGAGATAACCAGGCTTGATGTGTGTCTCGGCGGAAATGATCGCGCTGCGGGCCATGCGGCTGTGCATCGCAACGCTATGAACCTACAACGAATGACGCAGTTAGAACATATGAATCCAAACGTCCACGCTAAATATGTAAATCGCCGCGATCGACCCAGGTGGCCGGGAATCCGCTTTTAGCATAACCATGGAAAAATGTCAAATGAACACCTCACCCGGCAGACGGCTCCGGCATCGAGCTCCTCCGAGTGGCCAGCTCACTTCGGCTCTGGCATATATATCCAGCGAATGGGAAGCTCACCTCGGCTCCGGCTTGCGGACTCGCTCGTGCTCGGGCCTGAAGTTCAACACAGAGTGGATCCTGCCGCGGAGTATGGCGTAGCTGAGTCTGGCGCCACGCAGCAGGTCGACGGAGCCGACGCTCTTGCAGCGGCGCAGCGGGAAGCTGCGCGCTGCGCGCTCACACGTCGACGGGCAGGTGATGGCCGCGACTGGCATCTTCTGCGCCATCAGCGTCGCCACGGATGGCATCGGCGCTATGGCGATGGCGTCGATGTCGACGTCTTTGACCGAGTGGTAACCGGTGTCGTAGTTGGACGGGCCGTTGACGCTGGCGACACGAGCGGCCACCGAGGCAGATGCGGACACGTCCTCCATCGACCAGGGCACGTACAGTCCGTGAGAGAAGCGGCGAACACTCGCCACCTCACCCGACGGCGGGCAGATGCGCTGCAGACTAAGACTATCCTGGTCGCACAATTCGGAGTCCGAACTGTCGCGACATGGCGGCCCGTCGCTGCCGCTGATGGCGATGCCGGTAGTGTGATGGGACCCCAGCTCGGCTGCGTCCAGACACTGACCACACGTGCAGATGATGGAGTCAAAGGTGCGGTCGTCGAAGATCCGGATGATGGTTCTGGCCATGTCGGCCGCTACAGATGACTGACACCATGGTGGTGGTCTCTACTGGGTGGTGTCATCATGTTGGTCGCTGTCGCTGAACATCGTTCGACTCTTAGTAGTGGCATCCAGTGCTCCGACGACTCAATGCATTACGCGCCTGTTGTGCATTTGCATAAAAGTATCTTTGAATACGAATTACTACATGTGAGCACAGTACAATTGAAGAAAACTCAAGCAGGCTGATATATTCCTTCCATAATCCGGAGAAGGGTGGCATATAGCATCCCTGTATATTCCGCTCGAGCATAAAGAGCATGGCACAGGGAATATATGGCGAGCAATATCAAACCTGTGGTCATGAACTGCACAACAAACTGCTACCAGCAAACGTGTTCAACTAACAATTCAAAACCTTCATTTATTTCTTTGGACTTCCAAATTTCCTCCATGTCTCTGCAGCCGACCGGAGAGGCCGCTACGTGATGACGGCGACACTTTGCCACCCACTCAAAACTTCAGATTTGGATATGAACGCTGAGCAGCATAGCAGAGCAGCGCTGACAGACAACCGGACCTGATGAGTCGCGGGCGATTGAGCAGAGCCTGTTCTTCTGGTAAGGCTTCAGCGGGGGAGGCTGACGAAAACGTGACGTACCGAAGGTTTCAGCAGGTGTCGCTCTCAAGCTTCTCGCTCCGTCCTTCACGTCCTCCGTTTCGCTACTCACGTCCTCGTTCCACCCGTCACATCCCTGCTTGGTCTGACTCGTGTCCCGCCCCGTCGCGGCAGCACTACACTCGCTACAGAACAGTTGGCGCCGCGACCGTCGGCGCCGCTCTCCCGGCTGACGACAGCGGCGCACTGAGCCTGCCGAACTCGTCTAGTGCTGCTTGGTCCCACGCGCGCCTGCCGACGCGCAGGCCGCCGCCACGGCCCTCCTTTCACCCCCGCGCATTCTCCATCAGAGATCTCTAGGTCTGTGCGGATCTCGAGATATGCGTGCCCAAAACACATCGTGCAAACATCGGTGTGACTACCGACATAGGAGCTACGAGAGGAAGATGACAGATGTGAGTGAGTGCCTGTAAATCGATGATTTAAAGAAGGCATACAGGAATGCCTGGGGAGAGAAAGGAGCAAATGCTGCCAAATTCGACAATGACAGGTGAAGATGGCATGCCCCACATGCTCTGCAGGTCACTGAGTCCAGAGTAAGCAGTGCAGCCTGTCATTAGCACTGGCATTCGATGTTGGATATTGGCTACGATTCAGTCTCACCGGAAAGTCATGTACCACAGCCATGGAAACGAAGAAACATGAGGAAAAACGAGCATCTTCCTCTTCGCTCAATGACTTCTCAAAACAAGGCGGTCATGCGCAACTGCCTCGATAAATCATTCACCTCTTCTGGCCAAAGGTTCAGGATGATTGCCCATCAGGCACAGAATTACGAAAGCAATGCTTGAGATGTCTTCCACCAGACCAAACCTAAAAATAATTTCTACTCCACCAAGCACTACATAGTAATAAAGTAGATGTAGGATGCGTCTCATGAGAGGAAAAGTTTCTTCTGCTAACGGTGCCATGCGCGTGAGATTGTCCCATAACCACAATGGGCTAAGGCACCGCAGAGGGCTATGCTACCATAGTAGACTATGGTACCGCCATGGGCTATGGTACCACAGTGGAAAATGCTACCGCAGTGGGCAATGGTGCCGGAGTGATGTACTGACATGCCGTCCAAAGCCAACTTAACCACAATGTATTGACGTCTCAACGGTCAATAATTCGTGCTTTTAAGTGACTGTCCCAGTTGTTAATTTTTTTTTATACAGTAGATTCAAACGATTATTTGACAGTGGGAAGTGCTTTTGAAGGGATCGTAAGGTGCAGGTCGGGTTATGTAATAGTACTTCACTATTAATATAACTACAAATGTTTATGTATATGTATATATACACACACACACGCACGCACGCACGCACGCACGCACGCACGCACGCACGCACGCACGCACGCACGCACACACACACACACACACACACACACACACACACACACACACAATATATATATATATATATATATATATATATATATATATATATATATATATATATATATATATATATATATATATATATGTGTATACAATGTTAATAATGATGATAATAGCCATAATAATACTAATAATAATATACATAATTCACGTCTCCAATTTCATTTATGGTTTGCCCACCTGGTATCAGTCCTGAAATACCAGATTATTTAGAACACAATCATGACAAAAGAACCAGTCACACAAAGTGATCCGCTGACTGAATATTATACGATAACTAACGTAGCAGAGACAAATGGAAAGCAGACCGTAGGGGCCGAATATTTCACCAGTATTTAGCATCTATTAACACCTCATATGAATAGCAACATCAATAAATATATCACTGGTCAACCGAAAATCTCACCGTATTCCAGAAGAACAAAGAGCCTTGAGTGATAGTTGACATGCATCATCAATATGACCGACTCTGCTGGACGCCGCCATGTTCACGTACTGCTGTTGTTGTGGTGGAAACAATTCGCAGGCTGATTGGCTGACATCAACAATACTGGTGAACGATAGTAGTAGCGAGGACGTGAACTGGCGCAACCCGACAAGGATCTTGCTGTCATCGGCGGTAGCAATATCAGCAAATTGCGAGGTGATGGAAGTGAGTTGGTAATAAATATGCATACCGCCAAATAACAGCCGTAATGGCTGTATTTCGCAAATAATCCATAGCTGTATGTGTTGATAAGCCAATGCACCTGACACCAATAATACCTAAATAAATAAGTAAAGTATTCGCTTAACCTGATATGAAAGGTGGGGTGTTGAGGTTTAGCAACGGCGATGGACTGGCATCCGGTCAAATCGCAGCTGGCGCGCGTGGCTACCAACCTCATATGTGCAGACTTACAATATGTTCATTTTATGAGAAAAAAACAGCCGAACAATATACAACGTGTACGTAAGATGCACTATTCTCTCTCCATACCAGTCGAATTAAAATCATGAAGAAAATCCCAGAAAATGTTTCTCATCGCCGAATTGATGACACGAAATGGCCGATAATCTAGTTGTTTTTAAGAATTTAACGGGCTTCGAGCCATTATATAAGCCACTATATATAATATGAGAAGTTCAGAGCACTTTTCTACAACTAAATAAATACATACATCGGCCATGTGGTATCAATAATTACACTTTTCGTCTCCGACATAGTTTACTAGCTATTCATCTCCTCAACATTGGATATAAAACCGAACACGTCGAAGCCTTGTTCATTGGATCCATACAAATGTGTCAACAGGGGTACACTATTTGATAATGTGTCTTGGTTCCACTCATATATCCAGGAAACCTTACTGCGACGCAATTGCACAAGAACATTGCAGGATATCACAACAACAACAAAAACTGCGAAGAGAAGTAAGATATTTGCAGAGATCTCGCCTATGACTGAATGCTATTCAAGAACTGCGCATTGGTCGTCTAAGTGAAGAGAGCAGTGGTGGATAAAGGAGCACGATAATGAAAGATATTAAGCACCAAGTACGTCAAAGCGAAAAAGTCAGTTTTCTTCTGATTTCCTTACATGGTTTTTCAGTATTTGCTTCCTTTTTCGTAACAATTTCTGGAAAATCGCTTCCAAAGCTATGTTAATCAACAAATACCCGTTCGCTGTCCTTAGCCTTCAGCTTGCCATCATTAGTTACTGCTACATGGTTGAAGCGAAACACCATCGACAGCTGTGATTTGAAGATAGGAGCGATTTTTCATTGCAGCGCATTGCATCTTTGTACAACTCTTCCTCTGTTCAAGTCAGGCCGAGGTTGCTTCAGTACCGAACAAGACTAGTGACAGGACGCTGCTGCATACAGGGATCCGGTGGCATGATTGCGCAACTGCTGGTCCGAATGACATATTTACTGCCCTGTATAGCTTTGAAGTGTGTCAGCTTAACACGCGCACTGGAGGGGGGAGCGAAATCCGCCCACCCCTCCGGTTTTTCGTAGATAACTCCACATTTTACCGGCCGATATACGCCATTGTTTGTGTACCTGCCAATAAATGACCGGCGCGTTGTTTGAAGTAAGAAAAATGAAAATCGACCGAAATTTTTCGAGTTATGGGTCGCTAAATTCCAAAAAAAAATTATCAGCGCCAGATCACAAATATCGGCGTTGATGCGCTTCCCGTATATTAGCAAAAAGGAAGTGTTCTTGGCAAAACTAGCGACTTGTTTGATGTACATTGTCATGCTACATTGTTCCAGAGTCATGTCAAGTCACCGAGATCAAGTCAGGTCAAGTTCATAACAGGTTAACTCACGCCCTCGAGGGGGTATGGCGAAATCCGGCAATCCTTCCGATTTTTCGTACATAACTCCATATTGTACCGGCCGATATACACCACATTTTTCGCGTACCTGCTTAAACATCACCGGCGCATTGTTTAAAGCAAGAAAAATGACAATCGGCCGAGAAGTTTTCAAGTTAGGTGGCGTTAAATTAAAAACTATTCGCAGCGCCAGACCACAAAAATCGGCGCTGATGCGCTTCCCGTATATTGGCAAAAGGGAAGTGTTCTTGACAACACTAGCGACTTGTTTGATGCATATTGTTATGCTATATAATTTAAAAGTCATGTTTGGTCGCCGAGGTCAAGTCAGGTCAAGTTCATGATGGGCTAATGGAACCAAACTTGGTCAACTGGAATGTGTCATAAATGCAAATGACTGTCATGCGATTGATGTCACTTTACATGCTACTCCCTATACATCCCGAAATCAACTGTTTGTCATTGTGTGCCTAAGCGTTTCCATACTTTATTCATGTATTTCACTCCTTTCTTTGCGAAGCCGATTGTGCCGAGCCGCCCAACGGAGCATTCGGGATGGGAGCCCGGTTCCGGTAACTGGAGCAGGTAATGACCTAATAAAGTGCTCCTATATGGGGACCTGAGGTCAAATAGCGGATGTGACATCTGTATTGCATCATTAGCAATATCCAAAACATCATTTATGTCAATTTTGGAGCATTTAAACACAAACACAGCGATCAATAACAATTACAAGTCAAGCCACGCAAAACCAGAAAATTTTGCTACTTTGACCTCATTTGACCTTGAAGATATTGACCTAAGATCATAAACTTTGCACACCATAGAGTTCACTATCGTGCCCATCCACCCTGTGAATTTCGTTGCTCTAGCCTTTATAGGAGCTGAGATCTTAGGGGGGGGGGGGCGAAATCCGCACCCTCCAGTGCGCGTTATTTTCAGAGGCCCTCCAGGGCGCGTGTTAAACAGTGCGCGTCAGAGGATTAACCACAGTTCCGACTCTGTCGCACCAATTCCACACGGCTCCGTCAAGTCGAGAGGTGAAAAAAACGGCTACTCGGCCACGAGCGTGGGTGACAAAATATCTCCGGTTGTGGTGACAACTTACGGTACCGTATTATCATTGCGTATGAATTGTATTTATCATCAGGCCGTTTTTCCTCATAACATACCCAGTCAATTTGTATTGTTTAACCATACAGACATGTACGTACTCATCTTGTTTCAGTGCATGCATCAGAAGCATACAGAAACAATTTAGTAGCTATGATCGAGGGGACAGGGGGGGGGGGCTGACAAAAAAAAATCACTCGTAAAGTCCATAGGTTTTAACATTGCCGTGGTAAGCCTGTCACCTACGAACTGTCCCGTCGCCGCCCAGAGATCGAGCCCAACGCAGCAGTTCCGTTTTCCAGCGCAGTTTGTGATGTGTGGCACGGCTCACATCACAGGTAACGAGATATGGCTGACATCACGTGAAAGCTCCAAATGTTGGCTATCCGTCTGGCACAATTTCGTTGCGGTCAGGTCAACGTGTTGCGCGTGCACGTCACCGAGGTCTTGAGAGAACGGGTGTCCGGTGAATGACCGGTCCCCCATAGAAATAGCATGTAAAACTGAGATTTTGCGTTCGGAAAATCGCCAATTTTAGCGCTACCAATCGACCCGATTCAAACCGCAATATCGCAACAACCAATGGACCGATTGACACCAAACCAACACCCCAGTATTGAGACGACAATTGTCAACATCGTCGTTGCAACCGTTTCCGAGTCGCGCGCCATGCGCACGCGAGGGGGGTGAGGGAAGCGGAAGCGACGTTTATGAGCGTTTTTCACGATTTGGTCTAGATTTTATCCATCACCAATACTTTTGTTGCAATCGTCGATGCCCGCAACCGTTACCAGGCGTCACTTTCGGCAATCTCAAGTGGCGGACGGGCGGATCAGTATCCTGTCACCTCCCAGAGATTGAATCCGACGCAACAGTTCCGTTTTCCGGCGCAGTTTGTTTTCAAAGCTGGTTTCAGTGTGTACGTATCTACCTAAGTACCTAGACGCTGTTGAAGCTGAACTTGTCTATGTTTGCGTAGGTGTTGCTTCGTCTCTGGGAGACGAGAGTCATAACAAGTATTGGAAACATGGTATTGTTCTTGACGTTGGCTGCGAAAATATTATTTTATCTCCAGGAAGTCTTCCACTCCATTTTTCCAAAAGAGGAATTGAGTCTGACAATGACTGCGATCTCCTTGATGTTTGGTCATGATCGTGGGAGTATGGAAACACGGAGCATGACCGTGAAAAGTGCGAAAATAGTGCTTTTGATGACAGAAACAAATCACGTCATTCTCCAACTTGGAATGCAACACAGTTTTCCTCTCAAAATCCAGGATTCAGATTTAGAAGAAAAGTCTTGAAAGTCCTCTGCTCTATGCCAACCTGTAATGCCACATCATTTTCCTCTCCAATTCCAGAATTCCAAGACCCAACCCTAGTCATGCCTGACTGAAGTGACACTTTTCTCAATTTCTCAATTTGACACTTCTCGTTTTTCAGTCTAAGATAATTTCAGCCATTTTGCCACAGTGCAGACTTCTGTAATCCTCGTCATGACAAAAAATGTTTTGGTTCTTCCAATATGAGCCTCTATTTTAATAATTTCATGTGGTCACTTCCACGGGTTTTATTTATTTTTGTCAGGGCCATTGTTTTGTCATAACCAGAACTTCTTGCATTCACCAAGGGATTATAAAAAAATTACTTGAAACTAACGCAAAATATGACCTATGACGCTTTGCCCTTGATATCGGTGCTATATTGACTTCCTTATTGTACAAGGGAATTCAATTTGTATTGGCGAATTTCATTTTCAATGCACAACATATTGTGAGCACATTAAACCATAATAATACGCACCATAGATGGACAATGATGGATGCGCGCCATAGCAGGAAGATTTGCTTATAGTGTGTGTTGTAATTTTACATATTAATTAATAATTGAAGATCGTATATAATCGAAGAAATTGGAGATAATATATAGACTAAAGCGCTCTTCTTTGTTCCATTTCAGCGGCATGGTCGATATTTCGCGCTCACACACATGCATACGGGTCTTAATGTGAACTATCAACATGTGACAGCCTAGTGGTGTTCTATATTCTGTAGGTGACAGGCTGGATACTTTTTTCACCTCTGGTCAAGTCGTTCTGTTCTGACAGATGGCAGAACACTCGTGCATTAATACAGACGGCACACACCGCGATGTAGATGAATTCGCTCTCTTGACGTACATTTGTCTGCATGCTATTTTTTCAGCTCACGGCAGGTTTGGAAGCGCCAGATCCGCTGTGGTCGGAGGCCATTACTGGATCGGCATCAACATGCCTCCACCGGTTCGTTTCACTTCTGTTTTGCATCACGCCATCGAGGACGTAAACACAAACGAGGGCGCACCGAGCAATAGAAGCTTTATTCAATCTGGGCTGCAGCCCACGCTACTGCGGCGGTAATTTGAACGGCCCTGCCCACCGTGTTATTGCGTCAGCGACACTGGGAGCCGATAAGCAGATGTCCAATTGACTGCGTCAATGAACTACCCACGTTCATTGACGATGAACTACTTACATATTAACGTGCAACTCGGTGGGCGGATCGGGTCAAGGACACTAGTCAGCATTAACCGGACTCGGAAGTTGACATGATCCCTGCTGCAGACGAGGGCGGCGCGTCGCCCTGATCTGTAGAAGGCATCATGTGCCACCGTCACCATCCTGCCTGGACGGTGGCGTCAGAAAACCCAACACTCCTCGCATCGCCACCAGCAAATTGTACTCTGTAACAGGCCAGCCACAATGGCGATGTCCGTAACAGTGGGAAACTGGTGTCATGTTCTAGGAAATAACCAGAAACCAACGAGCTGCTTGGCATGACGGCGAACCTTCGACTGACCCTTCGACTGACCTCCACGCCGACCGTCCGACATGCCCGCGTCTGTCCGACACATATCGCTGGCATCGCATTGTTCTGCGCCGGAATGTGGCCCGCATCACCGACCCATTGAGAGGAGGAGGGCACTGAGGTGGCCTTTGCGGCGCAACGCAGCCTGGATGTGGTGGCGTATACCTCCTGGCGGCCAGCTCAGCAGAGGATAGGGCCGGCACCCGGACGGTACTGCGCTCTCCTGTGCTGTACTACACTGGTAGATACAGGTAATGAGCGTTAGCGGGGAACAGGAGGCGGTGGATACTGTCCATGCTGCAAGCAGGTGATGAGCGGCAGCAGGGAGCAGGTGCTCCGTTCGTTCTCAGAAAGGTGTGTTCCCAGAAGGTGCTTCCTGATAGTGGCCGTGCTCCTGTCACTATCAGGTGAGCAGTGGTAGACCCCTGCCTTGCCGCCGTCGTGTAATGAGCAGGATCGGCGGCGTGTAAGCAGCAGGACGATGGTCAGGTCGGCTGCTGCCGACCTGACCACCGTCCGGTAGGCGGACGCCGTGACCCTGCTCTCACCGTCGCTAACTACCCATGTCAGCGGCCGCCGGAGAAACAAAGAGATCACAGTCCAAAGAGGTCACCGGCGAATTGGCCGCTCCAGTTGGGGCGGATCTCTCTGGGCCGCCCTCAAGATACCCATCGCCGGCCGACGCCGCGAGAACGGTCGCGCGCCGGCACACTCATAACTCGCGACCGCTTGCAATTACCACCGAGGGTGTGCATCACAACTGAGTTACTGGTCAGCAGGTAATGGTCGTCGGGTGCGGTCGACACGGCCGGTAAAAGCCGCACGCGCGGCCGGCCCGCCAGTCGGCCGGGCTGGTGCAGATCGGCGCGGCGAACCAACCAAGCGCGCTCTCGCCGCACGAGCGGCGGCCGTCGCGTGCAGCCGAGGGACGGCATCGCGCCGCCACCGGTCTCCTGCTATTAATTAACGCCGCGTGAGAGCGTCCTCGCTGACCCAGAGTGGGCCGGCGTGACCAATCCAGCGGTGTTGGGAAACCGTCTGGTCACGGGCAGCAGGCGAGTGGGCGACGTCAAGCGTCCGTGCTAATTCATCCCTTCAGGCTTTGGGGGAGCCACGTCACTGGGATGGGCCTCAGAGTGATCTCTTCATGAGAGAGAGAGAGAGAGAGAGAGAGAGAGAGAGAGAGAGAGAGAGAGAGAGAGAGAGAGAGAGAGAGAGAGAGAGAGAGAGAGAGAGAGAGAGAGAGAGAGAGAGAGATATATAAATATATATATATATATAAATATATATATATATATATATATATATATATATATATATATATATATATATATATATATATATAAAAAATATATATATATATATATATATATATATATATATATATATATATATATATATATATATATATATATATATATATATATATATATATATATATATATATATATATATATATATATATATATATATATATATATATATATATATATATATATATATATATATATATATATATATATATATATATATATATATATATATATATATATATATATATATATATATATATATATATATATATATATATAAAAATATATATATATATATAAAATATATATATATATATATATATATATATATATATATATATATATATATATATATATATATATATATATATATATATATATATATATATATATATATATATATATATATATATATATATATATATATATATATATATATATATATATATATATATATATATATATATATATATATATATATATATATATATATATATATATATATATATATATATATATATATATATATATATATATATATATATATATATATATATATATATAAAAAAAAAAAAAAAAAAAAAAAAAAAAAAAAAAGAGAGAGAGAGAGAGAGAGAGAGAGAGAGAGAGAGAGAGAGAGAGAGAGAGAGAGAGAGAGAGAGAGAGAGAGAGAGAGAGAGAGAGAGAGAGAGAGAGAGAGAGAGAGAGAGAGAGAGAGAGAGAGAGAGAGAGAGAGAGAGAGAGAGAGAGAGAGAGAGAGAGAGTCTGTCCAGGAGATTACGAAGTCAGGACTGGTACTGCATCTACGTTGTTGGCACATCACTTGGCTGGATGTCGATGTGCACTGTTGACCGTTGCCATAGCTGGCAAAATGCAATGTCGGGGTGAAGGACGGGGCAGACCAACAGCTTACGCGCTGATGCAAACTGAACCAACAGCCTTGCAAGCTTCGCATCGGATTCCTCACATCGAATTCCGCATATGTTTTCATCTGTGTACCAAGCAGGTTACGGTGCTGCATATGCGGCACTGCACGAGCCTACGGCAGCATGTGGCGGCCTGTGCACATCTTCAAATGCGGCCGGTACACGAGTTGCGGCCGCCATGCCGCACCCCCAAACACGGGGCGGTACAAGGGACAACGACCGCACCTCTCAACACGGGGCGGTACAAGGGACAACGACCGCACCTCTCAACACGGGGCGGTACAAGGGACAACGGCCGCACCCCCCAAACACGAGGCGGTACAAGGGACAACGGCCGCACCCCAAACACGAGGCGGTAAGGGACAACGGCCGCACCCCCAAACACGAGGCGGTACAAGGGACAACGACCGCACCTCTCAACACGGGCGGTACAAGGGACAACGGCCGCACCCCCAAACACGAGGCGGTACAAGGGACAACGGCCGCGCCCCCAAACACGGGGCGGTACAAGGGACAACGACCGCACCCCCAAACACGAGGCGGTACAAGGGACAACGGCCGCACCCCAAACACGAGGCGGTACAAGGACAACGACCGCACCTCTCAACACGAGGCGGTACAAGGGACAACGACCGCACCTCTCAACACGAGGCGGTACAAGGGACAACGGCCGCACCCCCAAACACGAGGCGGTACAAGGGACAACGACCGCACCTCTCAACACGAGGCGGTACAAGGGACAACGGCCGCACCCCAAACACGAGGCGGTACAAGGGACAACGACCGCACCTCTCAACACGGGGCGGTACAAGGGACAACGGCCGCACCCCCAAACACGAGGCGGCATAAGGGGACAACGGCCGCACCCCCCCCAACACGAGGCGATACAAGGGACA
This sequence comes from Imbricaverruca yamaguchii, assembly GCA_034440575.1. NCBI lineage: Eukaryota > Metazoa > Arthropoda > Thecostraca > Neoverrucidae > Imbricaverruca > Imbricaverruca yamaguchii. The sequence goes on along the minus strand of JAOTOL010000399.1, from coordinate 497 downwards.
ACGGCCGCACCCCCAAACACGGGCGGTACAAGGGACAACGGCCGCACACCCAAACACGAGGCGGTACAAGGGACAACAGCCGCACCCCCAAACACGAGGCGGTACAAGGGACAACGGCTGCACTCCCCAACACGAGGCGATACAAGGACAACGGCCGCACCCCCCCAACACGAGGCGATACAAGGGACAACGGCCGCACCCCCAAACACGAGGCGGTACAGCGGACAACGGCCGCACCCCAAACACGAGGCGGCAAGGGACAACGTCCCGCACCCCAAACACGAGGCGGTACAAGGACAACGGCTGCACCCCCTCCCCGCCCAACACGAGGCGATAAAGGGACAACGGCCGCATCACTCAACCCGAAGCGATAGAATCTGACTAGTCTAGGTCTGCATCGGATCTGCAATGGACTAGACGTGGTCTGCAATGATCTGCATCTGGACTATTACTGGTCTGGGTCTGGGAAGTCTGAACTGGTCCGAGTCGTCAGAATG
>JAOTOL010000398.1:0-60991 GCA_034440575.1 Imbricaverruca yamaguchii | reverse complement strand
TGTATTATACCATTGGCGAACCCATAAGTAAAATGGGTATGGAAAGTTCTCTTACCAAAGAATGCAAGCGTTTTAATATCAGAATTGGGCCGCCACAAGTACATAGTGATTCTGAGTTTGGCACTGAAAGTCAGTGGTATGTATCCATAAATTTGCGAGAAAAAAAATGTTTACGGTAAACTTCCGTAGGTGGGTATAGGAGATAATGGAGCCATAGCGGAGCTGGGGACAATAGCAGCCCATGAAAGGGTGATAAGACACCTGGTACAGAAATTAACTTAACCCTTTTACGGTATGGTTTTGCTAGACCTGAATCTGTAGATTTGGGGAGGGCATTCAAAACTGTCCCCCTTAGATCTCGGAATCTATTGGGCCCATTACAAAACTGAATAGTTCAAGATAATTTTACCGGTCAGATCTATATTTGTGTGATGTCGAGACGGGCTTTTTTGCAGTAGCAAAGTCAGGAGGAAAACATGGATAAAAATTAAAGCCGCATGGGTCTATATATTCTCAATATTCTCAACTTTTAACATATGGCGCCATGGAATGTGCCCTCAATCAATCCATTTCGGCTTACCCATTCCCTTCGTGTATTTGCCTCCACTCCCCCCCCATCATTTTCCTGAAATCAACACTCATGCAAAGTAGTCGCCAGGGAAGTCATATTATAAAAGACCCTGATTATGGGCTGATGCAGGAATTATCAGGGTGGGGACATATTTTCCTTGGAGGTGCTTAGTTCGATCTTTTCATTCGGCGGCAAAATTCGTTGGTCGGGCAGGTTGGGGTGGGGGTGGGGTGATCTCGAGGATACCGGGAGTGCCTCTTCGTTTCAATGGGGCGCCTGTTCCTCTGAAAGGGATGTCTGGCTGGAAGATACGTTGAGCGATATTTGTGCATGTCCTGAACACTTCGTCATCGACTGGATCTGCCGTTGAGAACATTTATGGCTCCGTCACTGCTTGTGACGCATTATTACCGTTTGTCCTCCTCCTTCCTCCAAACTTTATAACGGCAACGTAATGATGCCGCTTTTAGAAAACCGGTCGCTTGTTGCCAATTTTGTCTTCCCCTGGATTCGCCTCTGACATGATTTGGCTCAAAATAGGCATTTTTGTAGGTAAACAAGATAATATGAGCAACTGAATAACAAATTACAATCACCTGAAAAGTAACACGATGATGATATTTAGGCATGCTGTTCCTACGTTTTCGCAACAATCCGTCAGAGGTGCCTCCCAATATTTGCCCTGGAGCCGCCTCTGGTGTAGTAACGCGATTAAAATTTTGCGACTATAGAAGAAAGTTAGAAAAAGTCACCGAGTTTCTCCCCCTATCACAATTGGGAAGGGACGGCAGTCGAAAAACCACACCGGGGAAGAGAGCGAAATCCCGCTCTGAGCTACCAAATTGGTGTAGCACGCGCACCTGAAAACCTTACTAACAACGCTAGCCGGGATTTTGGAGAGGGGGGGGTCGGTAGGATCAAATGAGTTGAGATCCTCCGGCGCGTCGAGCCGTTATGCCAACGAAGCCTTTGTGACCTTGAACACATGGCAGCTGGGCGGAGGGCCGGTTGGCCGACGTTCGGGAGCGCACTCGTACATCGCATTCAAGAGTGGAAATCTGTGATCAAACCAGAGGCGGGGTGGTCCGGGTTCTTATTTTCGGGGACATATGTTCAAACTACTGAAAATGCAAAGTGAGACACTAACACTTAAACCCAACCAGTGCAAAACCAGGGGCCCGTCCCATCTCTCTCTGACCGGCATCTGCAGCCATGCCTGCAGCTTTCATAATTACTAGCGATCTCAAATTTTTTTGCGTAGGATGTAGTATCAATTTGCGAGACAATCAGAAGACTTCATTACAATATCCCTGTGCATGCATGACATCGTCAGGAACAGAACAGTAGTGCATGGATTCCGCCTTTTCTCCGGTCATCGTGTTAAAGGGAGAAGAACCCCGTTCTCGGACGAGTAATAAGTTTCAAGTCTTGGGATAATTGGAGGGAGCATCTGTGAGGAAGGGGCTTCGAGGGACGAGCAGGCTAGAGCTAGCAGTCAAAGGCTTATCCGATAGTGCGGGCAGGGCGGGGCCCACCTCCCACTACACCCTTAGCACCCTAAAATACGATGGATTGAGAAATGTTGGGATTTTAATCACGGAAAACCAGAAATTTACGAAGCGCTTCGCGCGCCGGAAGCGTCCTGTGTTTCATCACATTTTCCGGGGTCCCCCCTTAAGAAGTTTCTGGCCGCACCATTGTTAGCAGTTATTTCTCTCATGATGACAAAATAACTGATGTGACTCGAGGGTTACGTATTTGGTGGCTCTTGTAACAATAACCTAACTAGTCAGACTCGTGCATATTTCTCAAGGGCCTAAGCTAAGGAAGTTGATCCCGTAGGGTCGGATCCAGCGAGGTCAAAGGGAACATGTCCCTTCCCCCATTGGTGAATTTAAACCAAAAATTTGCACCAAAATGAAATTTTCTGTAACTCTAAGGACATTTCCTGATATAGCAGGCCTTAGGCATATGATATATCGGGTCTTAAACAGGGTCGACGCATGTTCATATCAAACGAAGATTTTTCCTTCGAAATCGGAAATTATTTACTGCTCCCCCAAACCCGGTTTCTGAATGTGAGCGTTTAGCTAGAAAGGGTTCTGGAGTAGAGTCAGTAGCGTTAGGCTAGTATGGTTGCGGATTGTAGAGTGGTAGTATATGTGCTGCAACAGTATGATTAATTGTAGAAGTTAACGATGTAGGCAGTGATATGTCGAAGGAAGCTGTAGAAACATGCAGGTACCCTGAGAGGCAGCATAGTTGACACTCGGGTAGAAGTATGGTGACATCAATCCTTCAATCCTCCAATTCTCCAATGTTGGGAGCGGAGTACCGAGTGGTACTCAAGGGCCTGGGTTGTTCATGATTAGATAGCGAGGCATTATCAAAGGGGGTTGATATTTTTATACTTGTGCGGATGAAGTTTGTGTCAAAGTAGACAGTATATTTCTACCTTGATTTGTGGCATGTCAATAGTAGATGCCCGCTTTAGGTGGGCTTCCTTGAACAAAAGTGAGTAGAGCTGATAAGGAGGAATGCAGACGTAATTCTCGTTAAGGGGGACCAAAAATAAAAAGGATCCAAGAAACAGAGGCTGATTTCTATGCGCAATATCATATTTTGGCCTTGTGAAGATGTACAGATTGCTTGCATCTATTGTATTTGTTTGTTACTACGGACGGGATGGAGCCGGGCCTGCACTTGGTTGTGTGTTTACTGCTCAATAGTAGGGGCGAGGAGCTCCTTCGAGGCCTTTCCTGGTCAGAAGCCTCAGGCAGGTCAAGTGGTGATTGGTGGGGGGAGGGGGGGACGGAAGGCTAGGAAAGAAAAGCATAGATTGTCATGCTTTTTCACAAATGTCAGAAGTTTTAAGAATAAGATTAGGGAACTCAAATGCGTGACATCCTGACGAGCCTTTTCCGTTATAATGGAGACCAGTCAGATGGCGGGGCGGTACCATCCAATCTCCCTGACATACTTCCAGTCCCTATCAATTTGTTATTTCCGTCCAGTGGCGGATTTGAAATCATGCAGAGGCTGGGGTGCCAAGCAGAATTTCGGAATTGAAGACTGTCGAGAGTGAGGTTAGCATACACAAATGATGTTAAGGGTTTAAAAATTGCAACATGACCTAACCCAACCTAGCCCTAGCATCCCATGTAAGGATTTGTTTTATAAATGGTTAAATAAAAATGCATCGTTCTAAAAATTTGAAATTAAAAACCTAACGCAATCGAACCCTTTTTGAAAAGTCCGAACAAATTACAATATTTCCCAACTCGGAAAAAAAAATTGGAACCTTACTTAGCCTAACCAATCCTAGCCCCTTTCTTTTCTTCACGGAGGTTTAAAATGCATGACAAATTTGTCTCGTGAATACCCAAAAGCACAATAATACCAATTGCCCTCCAAAAAGTACACAATGCTCAAGGGAACTTCTCCTTCATACTTCAAGGGCATTTGGAAATTTGAAACAAAAATAGTAGGCAAAAGTATATAGGTATTTAACAAGGGGTATTCTGTTTTTCAGTCACCCATTCTCACCTCGAGAAGTATTCTGGGAGACATCTGCACTCCAATTATGGAACTTTCCACATTTTCAGGAATTATTGCGAGGCTAACTTGACCCCTTACGCCGGACCCCCTCCCTAACAACGGCCCCGTGCGCCGTGCATGCCACTTCTGAATGCACTATATGCACGTCCTTGCAGTGACCGTTTCGGTGCGTCGTCTCTTCTGGAAAAAGAACAACAAACGTTCTGTCGTTCATAATTCAGGCTTCCGCTACTTTCAGCCCACCTCCGATGTAGGCTATGGCCACTGACGGTGGCACTAATACCTATATAGTAAACCGACGTACTCTGGATTCGACAGACAACCAGCCAAGCCGTTAATAATATTAGTTGCTTTGTTGGCTCAGGCAGACCAGCATCCCCCTTCAGTTTCCCACAAGCAACCCACTCGTCGCCCCACCGCTCGGGGTCATGGGTCAGGGCTCTGCAGACGACACCTAACACATTAGCACCACCAGTACAACCCTGCTCAGCCTGCGGTGGCCCAATGCGACACCCACGGCCGACGCCAGATGCCATATCATCTTATCAAAGTATGAACCGCGGGTCTCGTATGTCAGTGTTTCGCAGCACAGGGAGTCACTGGACTCAAAGACCCCACATTAAATGTTGAGAAAGAAAACATACTTAATGGCATGATCATCTCATAAATACATGATTTTGCAATAGCTTCACAACGAAGGAAACAATTTCGTTAGTCAAGCATACACACCTGGTTTAAAATAATCCACCGAAATATAGATATGTCAATTATCAATCGCATATAGTCAATACCAAACACATGGGAAATGAGAGAGCAGTGCTCGGACCGACCAAAAACCTGAAAAATAATGCAATCATGGGTGTGCACCCTCAGTTTATGAAAGCGGCTACAGGCCTTGGGGTCGTAGTGTAGATCCACGGCGCACACTTTCGTACCTTTTTGCTTATTGGGTGGTTCACGACGCACTGTATGCACAATCATGCCTAATAGCGGAACCCACACTGTGTCGCCAGTGGGCCGCGGGATTCGGAAATATCCAGAGCGGTGCCAGTGTTGAACCCCGGACCTTTGCATCCAGAGCTCAACATCGCAATTACTGGGCCATCCCCACACCTTGCACACCAACATATTTTTGTTTTCAGACCTGAGACATCCTTCATCCATCTGGAACACCCATTCAAGCTTTGGGCACACTACTTGCAGGACAAAAGGGCGCATTCGGCGCCCTGTTAGCCAGTAACTGGCCTTTTGCGCCTAAGGGATGGAGGGCCAACGGCCCCTAAATACTCTAATTTGTGTATGTGTAGCAAAACCGGAATGATTATAGAAGTAAGCTGAAAGGTACAGTGGGATACACTTTCCTATGTCCAAAGGTGCACCGGGTTAGATATTCGTCGCTGCATGATGAAGGATCCGGTGAACATTCTTCAAATTCGTGCCTACAAGGAAAACGTGACATTTGTCGGACTCACTGGATAAGAAAGCACTGGATAGCAAGCTATGGTGTCCATGTGTTGCCGCGTTTTTAATCCTGGGAAAAAGACAACAATACATTCCCTGAGGGGCAGTACATATGACCACCACATGAGCTAGGCGAGGTCAAAGTCGGCAGCGCTTCTCATTTTAGTCTTCTCGTCTAAAATGAGACTTCTTATCAAAGTTTCATTCTAGGGTTATGCTTTCTGAGAGCTGTCCGACCGAGGCATCAAAATACTTCCTGTTTTGCACATTTATGTGCAGATATTTCTCCAACGAAAACGCAACAATAATCTGGGTCACATCGATGATATGACCACCACATGAGCTAGGCGAGGTCAAAGTCGGCAGCGCTTCTCATTTTAGTCTTCTCGTCTTCTCGTCAGGTCACGAGATTAGGTGAGAATAAAAACTGGTTATCCCTGGAATATGTTGCAGGGTATGTTGTCTTCTACAAAGGCGCAAAGTTTCACGTCGCTGTCAGGTCTGATCACGAGTATATGCTCCAAAATAGGGAAGGTGGGAACAGTGAACTAACAAAGAATTGACGTCATATATCTCGCCACTGGCATTTGGTCATATATCATCTAGAAACTATGGCTTATTGCAGCGTGGTCCCTGACTGCAGAACTTTCTAGCTCTCGGATTGTGCCTAACGACAATCCAACTGTTGCAGGTGACTGCGGCTCTCAACGTTGGCACTGACCTGAGGCTCGTGGCGGGGGCGGTGGTGCAGGCGCAGTCAGGCACAGTCGTCGAGTACAGTCGACTTGTCCTAACCGTGTGGGACAAATGAGCACGCAGCTGTGCCGGCGCGGCCAGTCTGGCTGACACGTGGTGCGTCTATTTCAACAAGGGCTGTAAGCGACTGGTGCGTTCTGGATGTGCTTTATAATACATGAAATCTTGCTCCAAGCCATCTGGCAACCGTGCGTGTGCGCAGCAAGTATATTACTGAATCTTCGAAAAGTGTACCTTCGACGTACCCTTGTGGAGCGCCTAATTGCCTTTTAACCAGAAAATGTCCTTTTCCTCAAAAGCTCATCTAATGTGTCGACGGGATGGGCGGACATTCCCTCCGCATTTCCCCTGCTGCATATCCCTCCACACATAGCAATCGTTAAATCCAGTGTATATCGGGGAAGGATATCCTGGTGACTGTACCATACTACGCATTGCCATTTACCTGGCCTTCCCTCATCCAGTGATAATGATATGTCCTGCCCTCTACTTCAGCCCTGTTCATTATTCGATACCAACTTTCCGAATTAAACTTTTCAGTTTAGATCGGAAGCGACGGAATTTCAATTTATCTCAGTGTTAAAATCCTAGGTGTCACCATCAGTCCTCATCTACATAAGACAAGCACATCCCCGCAGTCGTTGAACGTTGTCGCATGTTATTAGTCGGCCTGGCTACGATGTGCCACGGGGTGCCCAAAGGCACAACGCGAACGTTCATCGAAGCAAAAATATTTCCGCATGCTCGATACTGCATTGGGGCCTGGAGAAGCTGCACTGCAGCACAGAAGAACCGAAAGCCATCCATTTTAGTGCTCGTACCGTGAGTGGCTTAGGCCGACGTTAAGCATGTGACTCCGGTGTTGCGAGAGTTGGGATGGAGACGAGTTGATAGCGTACGTAAAAAATGTCTGCGTTTATGCGCCACTTCCTGATAGCACCAAATGCGCCAGAAATCTGCGTGGAAGGATCGTAGATCTCCACGGTGTCCGCCTGCCATGCACGGGCGATCAGAGAAAGCCGGCGAGCTACCTCATGCTCGGAAAGTGTTCGCTCTGGAGCTTTCTATATAAGGCCAACAGTAGCTGAAATCATGTCCCATCAGATGTCAGGCACCCATCAGATCATAACAGACTAATGGTGTGATGTGACCGCAGGATGTATGACGCATCTTCGATGTGTGGTAGGTACCGCAGTGCCGTGTCGAAGAACAGTGTTTGCTTTGTGCTCAGCATGTCTATCCATGTGTGGATGTATGAAACCAGTTTTGTAAAATTGACATGGATGCTATGAATCCATTTCATGAAAGCTCTAAATATACTGTCACAACTCATCTCAGCTTTTCGTACATTGAACCCGGTACTTGACTTCCGTGGACACGAATTAATCATGGAATAACTAGCCTGAAACATGGCTGACATGTGTTAAATAAGCACATCACGGCATATCTTTGTCCTAGTTGACTTATTAACACCGAGACAACTGCTGTGACACCAGTCAAAACGAGTTTCGCCGTGGGGTTTAATTTGTTGGCATGTCATTGGTTGAGTGTTACCAGCGAATAGGTCCCAATCGGGACCTTAGGTCAGTAATCGTGACCTTAAATACAATGTTGAAATAGGAGGCTACTCGTCTTAAGACGGGTACCTATCCTATCTTTGTGAGCCCCTACCTTGGGCCCGGTGATTGTTAACATGGAACCAAATGAGGAAGCGCCCCCTTGCATGTAAGGGCCGTGCATCCCTGAAATACATGCAATATTCCACCAATGCACGCATGGCTTCCTTCACATTGTCATAAAATACAAGGATCCCAAAACCAAGGACCTTGAACAAAAGCCTCTGAGATCGTTGCGGAGATAACTACAAACACTAGCTTTGACTTACGTTATGTTTCTGATTGGTTGTGATTTTCAGTGTGAAGCCGTCTCATGAAGACCACACTTCAAATGTTTTGTGTATTACCGAGCAGGGGCCTCTTTAAAGGTCAGGGGAGCGACACCCCTCCCACCCCTTCACGGTAAGAGGAAGCTGTTCCCCCTCTTTCGCGCGGTGGTTGAGTCACGAAGCGCATTGGATTGCCTCCAGGTTTTCAGCTTTGGCCTGCAATCAGAAATGTGTGAAGACTTAAGCCCTTCCACACCGCGGGCACGTATGTCGAATGGAGGATGATGAAGGATGGAGGATGATGAGGAAAGCGATGATGGACCCAGATATCGAAGGCTCATGGGCCACCTCCGCAAAGATGTGTGACGATATACATTGTGTTTGACTCCTCCGAAAGGTGGGTTGAAAGGCTGTCAAAATCTCTCAAGCTTTGTGGGACTTCCTACAGAAATATCTGCTTTTATCTAATATGGTAGCGGATGGTAGCGACCCTCAGTGTGAAGCCTTTCTTCTAGAGAGCACTTCAACTTTTCTGTGCGCTTCCGGCACGGGGCCTCCTCAGATGTCAGGAACCCCGTCTTCCACAGGGCAGGGGGTAAATTCCCTCGCTCGCTGCCCACCCCGGTGGCGACGCCCCTGGTCCAGTGTGACCGAATTCACTCAGCTAATCGTCAGGATGTAAAGAAAATGATTCCTCAAAATTTGGTTATCGCGAATTGAAATGGAACCGCAAGTAGCTGATACCTTCACGATGCTACTCAGGGTTAAGGATATATTTTACTTCGAAATGCATTGGCGAAGTTTCCTCGACACTTATCATTGCGAATCTTGGACCATTGCTTCCCACAGCACAACCAACTCAAATTAGTCTCGATTATATGTAATTGAAGTGGATATAAAAACAGGGATAGGGCACTGGACATAGCTCACATCGGACGCCTGGCCCGCAACAGTAGCGTCGACATACCTGACATAGCAATGGGCGCGGGGCGAGGGCCAGCACATCCCACGTCAAGCGTAATCGCGTGCCTGCATATCCTACTGAAAATGCTCAAACCCTACGTCAAAACAACTGTAAGACTATTCACTAAAATAGGGAGTGTGCTACAAATTGTATTGAAATCCTTATCGAGAAAAGCACACGTTCTACGAATAAGAAAAACACTTTTTGGGACAGGCTTTTCACCTTTCATCTTCCACGGTCAGATGGCCCTTTTGGCTGGTGGCATACCCAGGATGGAATCCTGACCACGCTTCTGTTAATCAACGCCTCTCTGAAAGGCACAGGAGGGAGCGTAGACGTGGAGATTGAGAAGAGTACAGCTTGCGCACATGATAATTAGTCCTCCGGTGGTTTTCGGACGCATTTCGACTTAAAGTACAGTTGTGATTTAAACGACATATATATACAATCGAGCGATATATGTAAGCCTTCTTCAGTGGTGTAAAAACCATACAATTTTCGCTCAACTGTGACAAGAATCTAATAGCTTTTCAATTGGGTAAATTTCCTTGCTTTCATTCCCCCTCCCTCCCACACGATTGCGAACATCAGGATACGAATCCATGATTTTTTTTAGAACGACGGTCCTACGCTTAGGAATCTTCCCATGAGCTGGGATAGGTTGTTTGGGCTCGGCGGAGGAATTATCACAGACACATAAGACCACACAGATGCACTTATTAGGATAAACCAAACACACTGTTTTCGCATTTCAAAGGAAGTTGCCATTGGTGCCCATCAGGCCACAGTCCTCGGTGTGCACAATGGACATATTTGGACACACATTGTCCTCGGTATTCACGATAAATATGTATGTGGACACACATTGTCCTCGGAAGTCACGATAAACATGCATGGACACACACTGTCCTCGGTATTCACGATAAACATGTATGGACACACAAAGTCCTCGGTTTTGTCAATGTCCTCGGTATTTCAATCCACACTGGGAACCAACAATTGGACACTTCCTCCAAAATCGACCCTTCATCTTACTCGGCAGATCTTGCTCTATCACCGAGAAGAAATCGATGCTTCTGCGGTGGTAAATAAAGGGTGTCCTCGTTTGTGACCGCCAGGTCATAGTCCTCGTTAGTCACGGTAAACACGTATGTGTGCGTGTGCGTGTGCGTGTGCGTGTGCGTGTGCGTGTGCGTGTGCGTGTGCGTGTGCGTGTGCGTGTGCGTGTGTGTGTGTGTTCCGCACCCGATAGCAGAGCCGAGACGTGGCGCTCTGATGAAGGCAGCTATCTCGGCAGGCTTTGTGAGCTTCGACAACCCGGCGTCGGCGCAGGCGGCCATCCAGGCCATGAACGGGTTCCGGGGGGGGGGAAAAGGGGTTAAAGGGGGGCAAAAGCGTCCCAAAGACTCCTCCCGGCCTTACTAGAGACCTGCACGGCTCAGGTGAGCCGCCGCTTCCAGTGCCGCGCCCGCTGTCTCGCTAGAACAGACACTCGCAGCGGAACCGAACCAGGTGACGGCGGTCTGCCACGTGTTGCGATGTACACTCGACGCTGTGAGGCCGTGCTGGCGAAGTGGCGTTGACGGAACGTCTCGATGGTCGTGGTGCCCACGTGCTGTGACGGGACGGGACGGGACGGGACGGGACGGGACGGGACGGGACGGGACGGGACGGGACGGGACGGGACGGGACGGGACGGGACGGGACGGGACGGGACGGGACAGGACGGGACAGGACAGGACAGGACAGGACAGGACAGGACAGGAGGAGTCCGGACGAGAGGGTACAACTCGTGCTTGCCTGTAGACGGCGACACATTTCAACTGGAGTGCTAATTAACACTGTCGATTTCCAGTCGCATCCTGCTAAGTGCGGAGCTCAAACCCTGGCTGTGACGCGGTAGTAAGTCACCGTTCACCAATCGTCTTCTGCTCTTGTTGGCGCATAGGTGGCGACGGCAGTGTGTTGAAGGGTAGCGTTGTCGGCAGGTGTCACTAGGCGGCGCTAGCGTCAGTGGTAGCTGGCTCTGCCTGGGCCGGTGTAGCTGGACTGCGGTGTGGCTAGCTGTACTGCCACCCGCAGGGCTGCGTGTGCCCTCTCCGTGCGCTGGCCGTGCTGTTGACTGTGGCGACTGTTGTGGCTGAGTGTGCCACCCGACGACCATTCGTCTTGGCGGTGTACACCGGGCGACACGTCGGCATCGACGTTGACACTAGCTGTGAAAGGCGCGTTCAGCTTTATTCTTTCCGTGTGACCGCATTTGTGTAGTGTTCGATGTTTTACGTGTTCATGGAGGCGTCATCCCCGAATCATGCCTCTATTCACTCAGATATTGAAGCCCACGCCTTCCATATCGCATCATGTTATCATGCGACATATTGAGCACCTCAAGTTTAACTACTGCAACTGCTGTTGGCGACGGCTATAGAACTTCATGTTTGCTCATGTTTACATGGGTGGCGAGCTGAGCAATTGTCCGAATTATTCCAGTAGTCTGCATTTTGCACTGTCAAAATGGTTGCATCAGTCATGAGCTGCAATTTGAAAGTAGACATTCTCCAGTGGCTGCAATCCACTTAAGTTCAATTTCCATGAGAGTCGGTAATATATATGCTTATCGGCCGCAGTCGGACTGTCATTGTGCCGACAGCATCAGGCGTTCCGCACGCCGGTCACATCGGCAGCTTCCTGTACACCGAACCTGTTCCGATTGATTCCAGTCCCTTGTCAGGCAACATGCTATGTACAAAGTTCACCGTTTAATTTTAGATCTTGTAGGATCACCCTGGATTGTCGATGAGTCCCGTTTAGCATGATCAGTTCAAAGGCGTTCATTTACACCAAGGAACATTAGTACTCTTGAAGAGCGAATTGTGTTGCGTGGGGTGATTGTTATTCAATTTGCAGTCACCTACTGAGCATGCATGATTCATCGTTCGATGGACAGTTGCATGAAGCATCATTTATTTTGACCTAGTATCGGGTCGCCGACTGAATTATTCGCCGAAACGACTTATTCAGTCAAACCGCGTTGGGCCATAGATCGCGGTTTGACATCTTGACATATTTCCGAAGTTTAGTCAGTCATATTTACATCGATGTGTATGTGTTAGACACCTCGTCCAGGGGTGATTGTGTATGCAGAAAAGAACAGTTCCGGTGGATACGAAGACATGTTTGCCCAGTGACTGTGTCCGGGTTGGCGGTATATCGAAGCGGGGCACCCGGCTCGAGGAGGACCGCCATGTGCAGGACTGGTACAGCTGACTGGCAGATTGTTAAACTGTACTACTTTCTTTACATTGTTCATACTTGTATCGGTGTTATTGCCTGTGCAGGCTTCGTGCCATCTGGACAGTTGTTGTTTTCAGCTTCGCTGTTCCTGTTTCACCTGTCGTCCAATTGGCTGGGTATCGTGTGGTTGTGTGTATGTAGTGTGGTGTTCCAGTTGCTGTACCCTGCTCACGTTTAAGCGTGTTCATTGGCGTCTGTCGGTGTCGACGATCGTTGGATGGAGCGCATTTTTGTGTTCCCACACAGCTCCAACTGTGCACTGTTGCTAACAGTGTGAGCATCATGATCTGCCTGCCTATCGGCACCTCAGTCACCGCTTCAGCACAGCCAATATGAGACTGCTGGCGTCAGCTCAGTAGGGGCCCAGGTTTAAGCGGACTTCCTGTCGCTTAGCGCAACCATCATTATTTCATCCCAATGCCAACTTAAAAGTCCAAATACTACTTCGGTTATCAGTGCTTCAGGCATTTCGTTATACATGGAAATTATTGAACAAAACATCTGGTGCCAGGTAAAAGCACTGCTATACGAAGAGATTATGTATATATACTCGGATTGCGTTTCATAGCAGCTACCGTTCTGATGCAATGCATTTCGCCGATCGTGAAGTTCATTCGATCAATACGGACACGTGTCTAATTCGGTACGGTATGTGTTCTTATGTGCTTGTATTTTTTTGCTTTTCTACCCTAGTGCACATCGGTAGACCGTTTCACAGCTACAAATCTTGTTGCAGGTGTTGCGCGAGCTTTCTGGTGAAGTTGGAAGCACAGCAGATGTCCCTTGTCCGGGGTGGTCGAGGCGCCGGTCGGCTGCCCTGTAGTATGGTCTCGTACCTCCCGTACTGGGGCTTGTGCCCGGAATATTGGGCCGAAGTGATGACACCTCGACTGGCTGCCACAAGTCATGCGGCCCAGTTGTTGGTCTGCTGCTCGCAAGCCAGCCATCCGAGCCGGAGTCTGTCGGCCCGAGTCTCTGACAGTGCACGTCACAGACGCACGGTAGTGCTCCAAGCTCTGAGCCTCAAGTATCAGTCGGCTGTCACAAGCCTACCGCTTTAGTCGGGCGACAAGTCTCTGGGCTGACTGGTCCATGAGGACGCGGTCTGACTCTCTTCTGCGGCCGGAGATCGTCGCGACCGTGCGATTGGCCCAGTCTGACCAACAGTGCAGTGCAATGTGCTACAGTTAAGATAAGAAGTGACTTCCAGCGAATCGTCTGCGGAGCATAGTGCTATAGATCTCAGCGGCAGGAGCGGTCGCGGCGGTGGTCTGCCAACCGCATAACCCTAGATATAAACTAGTGCTTAGATATTTATTGGTTGCGTATGTAATGTAGAGTTTAATGACGTAAGGTACGAGGTGTGACATACTCTCGGTGGCACAACGGGACTCGCTGTCTGACGTAGCCGCCAGACAGCACAAAAACATTGATCTCTAGTCAGAACGGGAGCGGGCGTCACTTGCCAATCTTGTACATAGCTACACACTGTATCAGAAGGATTTTAGCTTGAACAGAAATATTGTGCTAATCACTCGATAAAGGAGCGCCGGTGAGCAGAGCGAAAAGTTCAAATCCAGCAAACACGTGAGATGCACTGATTTTATTTAATGGTGTTGGGACAGGTACGTGCATGTTTTACTTTAGCGTACATCATTAGTGCAAGCAATCTACGGCATTTATTTCCCCTGGAGTGATTTCCTTTACCGGATTTTCAGGTGGTCGTTGACATGCATATTTCCCGAGCATTCACGCTTCTACGTACGCTTTGTGAGTCGCGAGCCGCGTGAAATCACTGGGTCTTCCGCATCTGACATCCTTCCGCGTCTGACGTCCTTCTGCGCCTGACGTCCTTCTGCGCCTTACATCCTTCTGCGTCTGATGTCCTTCTGCGTATGATGTCTTGCTCCTGATGTCCTTCTGCGCCTGACATTCTTCTGCGTCTGATGTCCTTCTGCGTCTGATGTCCTTTTGCTCCTGACGTCCTTCCGCATCTGACGTCCTTCTGCGCCTGACGTCCTTCTGCGCATGGTGTCCTTTCGCATCCGACGTCTTTCCGCGTCTGACGCCCTTCCGCATCTGACGTCCTTCTGCTTCTGATACCCATGGTGCAAGTCGATGGATTTTAGTTGATATTTTTGGGAGCACCTAGACAATGATCACCTGCATCATGTCTCCTCCTACGCACTTATGCCATTCCATTTTCATTGAGGAGCGTAAGTTTCATTTTTAGCTGGACTTGGGTGTGTGCTCATGCCAATATCTGCTCTTTCAGATTCAGACTTATATTCGTTCACACAGTTAGGTTTTCGCTGGTCCTGCATTATCAATTTTAATTCCTTCGACAATGCATTGTTTTCCCTCATCAACCTAAGCAGGACTGGAGATGCAGAAAGTGCTGTAAAAATTGCGCCTGTCCTCCAGTTCTTGCCATTCTCGCGCTGACTTGCTCAGTTACAATTGATGCACGTCTACCATCACTTATTTTTTACCGACAACAATCACGGACCACCTAGCTGTCACTTGCCAAAGAACAAAATCGGCGTCATAATTAGTATTCATTGTAGGATCTGGACAGATTTAAGTTGCACGGGCCAAGGGGCATTGCGGTCGCATTTAAGCCTTCTAATCGTTAACATTCAGATGTTATTGTTAACAGTTAAAAGGCAATCCAGTTCTTGGAAATGTCCAGCGAGCGCCATAGAAGTACCACTCAAAATGTACGGTTATGTCATTGAGATTCCATATCATAGCGATGTCTCCATGAACATTTCAGGTGGTCATTGTCCATACAATTTGTGAGCCTACTGCATATACATGCCACATGTGGCACAGCTATGGGCAGGAGTTCCAATATGCTACAAGAGGTTTCATTAGGTATGCTTGACCGACTCCCAATATCATGCAATGTAATTGCATGTCAAATATATAATTTGTGATTGCTCAGTCTAACATAATATGGTTCAGCAAAATAATTGTGCGCGTTTCTTACTATGTTCAACGACTACGGCTTTACGAATTTAATGTCAAGTTCTGCATTGGTGCCAGATTGATGATATATTTTTAACTTCATCGGTAAAAATATTCAATTTGACATCCATTATCTTTTGTCAGATTTGGCGTGCAGTACACTCGAGTCCGCTGACATTCTGATTTTTGTCGAAATGCTTAGAACTTAGTTGTGTGGAGTTCCGGTAGAATAAAGTATGTCCGCATAAGAAATCGTCGCATTTTCGTTCAACGGATTTTTTTCCAGTTTCACAGAATCTGAACCCGAAGCTAGAGCTTGGACTCCTTATGGAAATCGATATTTAAGATCAAACAAGTTCTCAAACTAGACAGAAGATAAGTATTCCGTGGTCGTTCACAGATTCCGACACTTCCAGCGCGTTCTGGGGTTAGCGATGCTCCAGGTGGGTTCTTGGGTAGGCCATGCTTCCAACGCGTTCTGGGGTTGGTGACGCTACCGGTGTGTTTTTAGGTTGGCGGCTATTCCGTTGCGTTCTTGGATTCGATCATGGCAGCATCTCCAAAAGGGCATTCCCATTAATATCACATCACTCTGGAGGTTCAGACATTGTTATCGAAGTCCATCATACAACTTGAACCTAATTATGTCATGTATAACCTATCTAGTCATTATTTACGCTTATTATCTTGTGACCAAGGTATCATTGTGATATGCTTCCTGTTTGCATACTGTGTTGTCCATTTTTGCTTAATTAGCTCTGTCAAACCGAGCAAGAGCTGTGCTCGTAGATCCCACCTACTGGGTATATGTGGACGTGCTCACTTCTTGGATGCTTCGCGAGGTATCACCTACCGCCGCTGGGTGTAGTGTTGCGCCACCTGCCGCCGCTGGGTGTAGTGTTGCGCCACCTTCCGCCGCCGGGTGTAGTGTTGCGCCACCTGCCGCCGCCGGGTGTAGTGTTGCGCCACCTGCCGCCGCTGGGTGTAGTGTTGCGCCACCTGCCGCCGCCAGGTGTAGTGTTGCGCCACCTGCCGCCGCCGGGTGTAGTGTTGCGCCACCTGCCGCCGCCAGGTGTAGTGTTGCGCCACCTGCCGCCGCCAGGTGTAGTGTTGCGCCACCTGCCGCCGCCGGGTGTAGTGTTGCGCCACCTGCCGCCGCTGGGTGTAGTGTTGCGCCACCTGCCGCCGCCAGGTGTAGTGTTGCGCCACCTGCCGCCGCCGGGTGTAGTGTTGCGCCACCTGCCGCCGCCAGGTGTAGTGTTGCGCCACCTGACGCCGCCAGGTGTAGTGTTGCGCCACCTACCGCTGGACATGTAGCGCCGCACCACCTGACGCAGTATCGAGCATGTGCACGTCATCACTGTGTGTTCTCAACTCGACCGCAGCGGCTCTGATGCCTACACCTGTCTAACTGTAGCATACACACCTGATCATGGCGCGCGAGCAAAATGTTCCCGGTAAAAAACTGTTGCGGATTACGTGATTCTATCATTGTTAGGATCAGATATCCGAGCGGAGCGGCGTGCGCCTGTGACAGCTGATGCGCGGCGTGGTAATATTAGCCGGGTGTACTTCGGATGAAGCTGTCGGAGCTAGGCGTCCTTGGAGGTGCTCAAAAAAACACGATGTGAATGTGGTGTTGACGCGAAGCGCGTTGCAGTGTGCTTCGCTCGTGCGGTGTTTCGTTTGGCATAAGCGCCGTTTGTGTTGGTGGAGGTGCAGTGTGCAGGCGAATGTCGTGCCGGCTGGACCGAGCTGCGCGTCTGGCAGGACGTCGTCGTGTCGAGGCCTGAGGTCGGCCACCCCTGTACATAACCCCTGCCGGCTGAGATCACCCTCATGCGCGTTACGAGTGGGGTGCCAGGCTTCGGTGGCGGCCACCAGTAGTACATAAGCGTCACGTTAGCTCCGGCCACCCTTCCTCCTCCCCGGTCAAACTCCCGCGTCACATGCGACGGCCTGGTGTGCCACGGTGTAGCGGTGAACAGGCTCGCATGTGTCATTGCTGAAGTGACCACCAACCAGATAGTCAGGGCGTAGGGCACAAGAGCCACTGGTGAAGGTTTCCCGTCTTCGCAAGTACACGGGACCACAAGGGCCTCCTCTCTTTCGGTTACCTGGCCAGCCAAGATGAGCTGGAAGGTCACCCAGGAAAGGAAGGTCACCCAGCCCTTCTCGGCGCTTCGGTCTGGTGGCCCGTCGTGATAGGAGCCCCGACCCCGGATATCGTCATTTTAGATGTGGTATCTGTGCGTTAAGACAAGCACAAGAGACGGGCAGTGGCGCTGTTCAGTAACAATGTGTGGTTCGCTTAGCACAACGTCGCCAACACTTGCGCCCATATCATAACTTACTGAGCGCCCGGCCATGCAGTTGGTGAGCGTCTGGACAAGGAGTTGTTATACAACACGATACATTGTCTTCTTGGCCGGTGCTCAGTGTAAACACTGTATAAGCATATCAGAGAAATGTCCTAACGCCATAGATATCCCAGCTTCTCCTTCACAGCGCCCCTATCCCCGTTCGCTCCTCATGTTGCCTGTGAATCATCCTCCAATGCATGGTCACCGTCACGACGGCCTCACACGAGAAGTCCAGTAATGTTCGTGAGCAGCCACATAGTAGCCAGAATTTGCAGCAGAAGTTAGAGGAACTGTCCACTGGGCGGCTGCCGAAGTAAGCCGGTCAGGCAGGCAACATGTGGTCGCTTAGTTCCAGCTCAGCGCTACGCACCAAGCGCGGACATCTGACGATAGCGCCGCGGTGTGGCCGGAACATACCTCAGAAAAACATGAAATCGAAACCTGATTTTTAACAAAATTCACCTAGTAATGGAAAAGTACATGCAACTGCCTGCTATATTGGATTGGCTGCATGGCGATATCCGATATTTCTGGGCCCGGCAATTAATCGTCGAAGTTGAAGACCGTTACTATTTAGAACTAGCACGGATTACATCTGATTACCTTACGGCCTACACGTGTCTGCTTTTTTAGCATGCTGCAAGAGATTGAGACGTTCGATACCTGTCTACCAATGAACACTTTTCTTCTTTTTTTCCAAAATTTGGTCGCGGTACTTTGGGTTTATTTGGAAAACCTGTAGTCATTTCACGCTGCAACTGGCGATCTTTTCTTGCAGTAACCACAATAAGCAAGCGAGAAATACCCAGAGAAGGCAGCGTATTTACCTGTCTGCTGACGTACAATGTCGTACCCCATTTGAATTTTTCGGCGATAAATTTTGCGGTAATTTGCTCTGTTTGCATGAACATTTTGTGTGTCGCGTGGCGAGCTGCTGTAGAATTTCACCCATTCCTACCCTCTGGTCACGTGAAACATCCCAATCTAAATAAATATTAACAGTGCCAACCGTATCATTTCCGCCACACTGATGCACAAACGTAGCCATGCAGACCAGCTCGTTTCCTAATCATAAACCGCGCACGCGAAAACACACATGCCCACATACATAAGCGTATATACATGCACATACTACGTGACGCATTCACACAAGCGTATGTATATACATATACTCCGTAACGTACAGACGTACAGAGACGTCAAAGAATTCACGGTGATGTCGCGACAGCGGTCGGCGGCGGTCGGCAGCGGTCGGCAATGGTCGGCGGCGTTCGGCAGTGATCGGCAGCGGTCGGCAGCGGTCGGCAGCGGTCGGCAGTGGTCGGCGGCGGTCGACAGTGGTCGGCAGCGGTCGGCAGTGGTCGGCGGCGGCCCGCAGTGGTCGGCAGCGGTCGGCGGCGGTCGGCAGCGGTCGGCGGCGGTCGGCAGCGGTCGGCAGCGGTCGGCAGTGGTCGGCAGCGGTCGGCAGCGGTCGGCAGCGGTCGGCAGTGGTCGGCAGCGGTCGGCAGCGGTCGGCAGCGGTCGGCAGCGGTCGGCAGTGGTCGGCAGCGGTCGGCAGCGGTCGGCAGCGGTCGGCGGCGGTCGGCAGCGGTCGGCAGCGGTCGGCAGCGGTCGGCAGCGGTCGGCAGTGGTCGGCAGCGGTCGGCAGCGGTCGGCAGCGGTCGGCAGCGGTCGGCGGCGGCCCGCAGTGGTCGGCAGCGGTCGGCAGCGGTCGGCAGCGGTCGGCAGCGGTCGGCAGTGGTCGGCAGCGGTCGGCAGTGGTCGGCGGGGGCCCGCAGCGTCCCGCAACGGTCTTCAGTGGTCTTCTCCCGGCAGGGCTGGCAGCACTATTGACGACTAAAGAGCATGTACAGGGTATTGGCGCCAGTGTCTGTGGCACCACTTGAGCTGAGTCGAGGGTCCGTGTGTCTAGTTCTGGTTAGCATCCGTACGATATTGTCACTTGAAGCTTGCGTATTGTATAAATACTATTTGTATCGAAATATACTCGGTAGAGTGCGTCGCTGTTTCCTGGTCTTTGTCATCAGAGGTCGTACAGCCAGCAAATGGAAGTATTAAGGATGACAATATGAGCTATAATCGCAAGAATAGGATGTCAGCTTCCCACCCCCACGTACATACAGACATAGTAGCATCCCCAGCGTTTGGCCCAAGCGGCGAATATCTGAAGGGGGCCCACTACATACTCTCTCCCCCCGTCCCACACACACACATACTTATCCGTAATATATATATAGCCAAATGCAGTGAATAACTTTAACGTCATATACAACGCGCTGAAGTGCCCTCAGTACGCGCCCACCGATAGTTCTCAGGGACTCTTGTAGCTCTTAGGAGCATCCTGCAGATCCATCCTGAGACAGGTTTCACAATTTCCAACATACACCGTCAGGTCTTGGGACGCGCTCCACTAACCCGTCCCGTCTCGGGGATCTTCAACCGCCCCACCCCCCCCCTCAGGTTTTTTGGCGGATAGCGGACAAACAGCGCACAACAGCGCGCCCAAATTTGGCATACCTCTTCCCACATCAATTTGACATAGTGATTCAAATTTTTTAGGTCAGATCATCTAGGGTCAACGAGTTAGTCAAGGTCAAGTGAAGTCACCTCCAACAAAGTTCAACCAGTCGTCACGCTTTAACGGTTACAGATATTTTAATGAAACTTTCAGCGTTTGCTTATCTTTAGGGATGCAACAAAACGTATGAGTGATTTTTTTTTCGTTTTTGACTACATCTAACTTCTGCGCATTTGCTAAATTGCAGTTCAAATACAGGATTCTGGCTAAAGTAAGCATTTGTTATGAGGGCAAATTGACTTCCAACAACGTTTCTCGGTCTGCTCTACCCATTGGAAAAGTAAAGTTAAATAAAAATTGAAAACTCAAAATTTTGAACTTTAAAAATAAAAATAAAATAAAATTTTGGTGGGCCAAAAAAAATTATAGACCTGGTTGATTTCGCTGTTCTTTTCTCATTCCAAATAAATTTAGTTTTTTCATATATACCCCAAAATAAACAAAATAAATCCCCAGAATCAAAACATAATGTACGCTGTGAGAAGCTGTGAAAATCTAGCCCCCTGGTGACGTCACTTTTGTGGTAAATTCTTTTGGAGGGTGGATCCGGACCCTACTCGTCGAGCGCTTTCCGATGACGCCTCTTTCGTTTTCGTGCGATGCTCATTTTGGATTTTAGAGGGGGTCTTCAACCGCCCCCCCCCCCCCGAGACGGGGTGGGTGGATCTGACCGGAAAGACGGCACGTGTTAACACTTAGATGCCTTTGTTCAGCCACCAGAGTTTGTATCAAACATCAGGAACATCACATTCCCGTCCGCTTTAGCTCTCGAGGACCCTTACCGGTCTTCGACGGCCTTTCAAGCACATTCTAACTGTGAAACTTCCCTCTGAACCATCTGTAGCCCCCAGGGACTCTTTAGACATCTAGCGTCGTGCTCTTTTCAATGGGACCCAGCCTAAGCCTCTTGAGCATCCGAAACCGGTGCAGTCCTCTCTAGTGCTCA
Organism: Imbricaverruca yamaguchii; assembly: GCA_034440575.1. Lineage (NCBI taxonomy): Eukaryota > Metazoa > Arthropoda > Thecostraca > Neoverrucidae > Imbricaverruca > Imbricaverruca yamaguchii. The sequence continues at coordinate 39,645 of JAOTOL010000398.1, read as the reverse complement.
GTTACAATTTTCAATCGCCAGAGGTCCTCTTAAGCTGTGAGGGACCTTCCTCAATCTTAGACAGCCTTTTTTAACTTCACGGGCTCCATAGCTCTGATGCGGACCGTCAGTATTCCTCACATCCATTGTTCGTCTCAGGAACTCCTAATAGCTCTCAGGGAGCTCTGTTAGTCTTCAGAGGCATCAGAGACATCTGAGACATCAGAGACCCGTTAACAATCTGAAGCTGCCAGGGACCGTTCCCAAGTATCGACAGGTTTTGTTGTTTTTTTTGTTTTGTTTCAAGCAGGCCCAGGGGACAGAACAGTAAGATTCTTCACAGAAATTGCCAGAACTTATGCTAGAGTGCATTCCCCACAGTAATTGCTAGTCCACAGGGAATATTTTTGGCTGTTATGCTACTTTGTTCATCCATTAGTGGTTGCTCTCATCCTCAGGAGAATCCTATTTCAGTCTCCTCTAACTATTAGATACCCTTTAAATTCCTCTGGGCCCTCATCATGATTGTATGGGTTCTTCACTGTTCTCAATATCCTTGTTTAGGAGACTTGATTGATCATTCTTGTTCATCCAAACTTGATCTCTCAAGGGCCATTTTAAATCCTAAGAACCTCTCCATATATAGGGGGATCCGCCCTGGGGTATATACTGGACCAACCATCTCTGGCCCAGTATATACCCCAGGGCCATCAGTGCAGTGTATAATCCTTAGCTGTTGGGGGCCTTTTAAACCCGAGAGCTAAGACGGCGGGAGACTCGAGGTCTGCCCGGCCGACGGTCGTGTCAGACGGCGGGAGACTCGAGGTCTGCCCGGCCGACGGTCGTGTCAGACGGCGGGAGGCTCGAGGTCTGCCCGGCCGACGGTCGTGTCGGCCGGTGGGAGGCTCGAGGTCTGCCACCGGCCGACGGTCGTGTCGGCCGGTGGGAGGCTCGAGGTCTCCCCGGCCGACGGTCGTGTCGGCAGGTGGGAGGCTCGAGGTCTGCCCGGCCGACGGTCGTGTCAGACGGCGGGAGACTCGAGGTCTGCCCGGCCGACGGTCGTGTCAGACGGCGGGAGACTCGAGGTCTGCCCGGCCGACGGTCGTGTCAGACGGCGGGAGGCTCGAGGTCTCCCCGACCGACGGTCGTGTCGGCCGGTGGGAGGCTCGAGGTCTCCCCGCCGACGGTCGTGTCAGACGGCGGGAGACTCGAGGTCTGCCCGGCCGACGGTCGTGTCAGACGGCGGGAGACTCGAGGTCTGCCCGGCCGACGGTCGTGTCGGCCCAGTTACCATCAGCGCCGTGTCGCCGCACCCGTCGGCTCGTGGCCGCGCGCGCTATTTCTGTGCCCGGTCGCCCGGGGGCCGACCGCGCTCCCACTGCCGCGCTGGTGGCCACACGACGCGCACAGGTCGCCAGGTCTCCAGGTCTCCTGGTCGCCCAGGCTCATCGATCTCACAGGTCACCGTGTCGGTCGCCGCGACTGTACGATGGCCGACGTGGAGACGATCACCTGTGACAACTGGTGAGTGCGCTCGGCGGCCTCTGACAAGGCCGTCTTTGACGAGGTGATCTCTGACGACACAGATCGATGGAACAGGTGATGAGCTTCCCGTGCTTCGCTGGCCGACACTAGTTGGTTAGCTAGGGCACATGTCGCATTGATGTGAGTGTGTGAGTGGTGCTGGCGCTGACCTGGGCTGCTGCGAGGGTTGATGGTGCTGTAAATTGTGCTGGTATTGATCTGCGAGGGTGATGGTGATGGTTGATGGTGCTGCGAGTGTTCTGGCGCTGACCTGGGCTGCCGCTAGTGGTGCTGGTGCTGTGGGTGTTTCTGGCGCTGACTTTGACTGCTGTGAGGGGTGGTGGTGCTGTGGGTGTTGCTGGCGTTGACTTGGGCTGCCGCCAGAGGTGGTGGTGCTGTGGGTGTTGCTGACACTGACCTGGGCTGTTGCCAAGGGTGGTGGTGTTGGGAGTTGTACTGGTGTTGACCTGGGCTGCTCCATATGCCCAATGTTTCTTCTGACCCGCATCACCTGTTTGGATTTCGTTTGAAATGTTGGATCTTGTGATTGGATGCGGTGGTTGTTCGACTGATCTGTTTAGACAGTGGGCGTAGGCGTAGGCGTACAGAGGTGAAGCCAGTGCAACCAGAATTTCCATGACTGACAGCCTGGTCGTGGTTCAGCATGCGCCGTTACATGCTTAGGTCCAACTCTAGAGGGAAACGTCAATCCGGTCTCTACGGTCAGATCCTCACACCCTGTCTCGGGGGGGGGGGGGGGCAGGTAATAGCCCCCTCTAAAATCCGAACTAAGGTTAGCACGACAGCGAAAGTGGTGTCATCGGAAACGAAGCCACCCACCAAAATAATTTCCCTCCAACAGTGACGTCTCTAGTGGAACTAGATTTTCACGACTTTTCGCGACTTACATTAAGTTTTTGGCCCTGAGGAGTTCATTTTGGGGGATATTTGGATTTAGAAAATTGGAATCAGAAAAGACAGCGAAATGGACCAGGGCCATACATTTTTTTTGGTCCCCAAAAATACAAAATAAATGTTTTTTTATTTCAAAATTTTGAGTTTTCAAGTTTCCTCTAACTTTTCTGTTCTGATGGATATAGCAGACCGAGAAGCGTTGGAATTCAACTTGTTCTAATAAGAGCGTTTACTTGAGCCAGAATCTTTCTATTTTAATTCTGATAGGCAAATATGGAAAATGTATGCATAGTCCAAAACTGAGAAAAAAATCCTCTGGCACGTTTTGTTGCACCCCTAAAGATAAGCAAACGCTGAAAGTTTCATTAAGATATCTGCATCCGTTAAAGCGTGACGATTGGCTGACCTTTTTTGCGTGACCTCACTTGACCTAGATTAACTCGTTGATTGATTAACGACCTGACTTCAAAAGTTAGACATGACGCTCCAAATTGATGTAGGAAAAGGTATGCCAAATTTCGGCGCGCCGCCGCGCACCCTTCGATCACTATCCGAGAAAAACATGATAAAAAAGCGAAAGAGAAAAAGTTGAAGACGCCACCCCCGGTACGGCGCGGGTTAATGTCGCCATGGGGTCAACATCGTCAAAGTTAAAGTATTTCTTAACCCGCGCCGTCTTTCCGGTCAAATCCTCCCACCCCGTCTCGGGGGGGGGGGGTCGGGGGGGGGGCGGTTGAAGACCCCCCTCTAATATCAAAACAAAGCATTGCACGAAATTGAACGAGGTGTCATGGAAAGTGCTCGACGAGTAGGGTCCGGGTCCACCCTACAAAAAAATGCCCCCCAAAAGTGACGTCACCAGGGGGGCTAGATTTTCACGACTTTTCACGACTTACATTATGTTTTTGACTCTGGGGAGTTCATTTTGGGGATATATTAAAAAACAAAATTTATTTGGAATGAGAAAAGGACAGTGAAATCGGCCAGGGCTATAATTCCCCCCCCCCCCACAAAAAATGGGATATAAAAATTTTGAGTTTTCAGGCTTTCTTTAATTTTCCTTTTCCGATGGGTAGAACAGACCGAAAAACGTTGTTGGAAGTCAACTTGCCCAAATAAATATGTTTACTTTAGCCAGTATCCTGTATTTGAACTGCAATTTGGTAAATACGCAAAATGTATATGTAGTCAAAAACGGGGAAAAATGAGATAAAAAATTAACTCGTACGTTTTGTTGCATCCGTAAAGAAAACCAAACGCTGAAACTTTCATTAAAATATCTGTATCCGTTAAAGCATGACGACTGGTTGAACGTTTTTTTAGGTGACCTCACTTAACCTTGACTAACTCCTTGACCCTAGATGACCTGACCTAGAAGTTTTGAATCAGCATGTCAAATTGATGTGGGAAAAGGCATGCCAAATTTGGGCGCGCTGCCGTGCGCCGTTCATCCGCTATCGGCGAAAAGCCTAAGGGGACGGTTGAAGAACCCCGAGACGGAACCGTGTTAAAGTGAACTTCGCCGACTCCGTGTCGGGTATGCTGTTTGTGATGGAAGTGTTACCGATTAATTTCAAGATGCGCACTAGTTTGGCCATGATGTTGTTGTCAATAAGGACAGAGACTAAGCACTGATTGCATGTATGATTGGGCATGTTTTGCGCTGATGGAACTCTTACATCTAGTGCTTAATGTGCATCTGTAAATATTCGCTTGATGTTCCCTTTGATCGAATTCACCCGTGTGTTGCCTCAATGCGCAAACCTCTGAGCTTCTACAGCCTCCATGATTCTCAGCTTTCGCTCAGAGTCAACCGGTGTCTGACATGCTTATGCGAGACACATCTTGTTGATGAAGTAATGAAAGGTGCAAAAATGAGATCAGCGGGACACAACTTAACTGACCAAGTGCATCGTCTACCACCTGCCGTCTGATCACAACGTGGCCAATGAGTGAACTGAGCCTCCCCCGCGATGTATCGGTACAGGATCGACACACCCTCCGCTGACTAAGTGTATCCTCCCCTGCGATGTGTGGGTACAGGATCGACACACCCTCCGCTAACCAAGTGAACCTCCCCTGCGATGTGTGGGTACATGATCGACACACCCTCCGCTAACCAAGTGAACCTTCCCCTGCGATGTGTGGGTACATGATCGGCTTAACTTCTGCTGACTAAGTGTATCCTCCCCTGCGATATGTGGGTACAGGATCGGCGCACCCTCTGCTGACTAAGTGTATCCTCCCCTGCGATATGTGGGTACAGGTTCGGCGCACCCTCCGCTGACTAAGTGTATCCTCCCCTGCGATATGTGGGTACAGGATCGGCGCACCCTCCGCTGACTAAGTGTATCCTCCCCTGCGATATGTGGGTACAGGATCGGCGCACCCTCCGCTGACTAAGTGTATCCTCCCCTGCGATATGTGGGTACAGGATCGGCGCACCCTCCGCTGACTAAGTGTATCCTCCCCTGCGATATGTGGGTACAGGATCGGCGCACCCTCCGCTGACTAAGTGTATCCTCCCCTGCGATATGTGGGTACAGGATCGGCGCACCCTCGGCTGACTAAGTGTATGAGTCTGCCAGACGGCATTGTAGGCATCCCACTGCCCACTGCAGGCATCCCACTGCCCACTGCAGGCATCCCACTGCCCACTGCAGGCATCCCACTGCCCACTGCAGGCATTCCACTGCCCACTGCAGGCATTCCACTGCCCACTGCAGGCATCCCATTGCCCACTGCAGGCATCCCACTTCCCACTGCAGGCATCCCACTGCCCACTGTAGGCATCCCACTGCCCACTGCAGGCATCCCACTGCTCACTGCAGGCATTCCACTGCCCACTGCAGGCATCCCACTTCCCACTGCAGGCATCCCACTGCCCACTGCAGGCATCCCACTGCCCACTGTAGGCATCCCACTGCCCACTGCAGGCATCCCACTGCCCACTGCAGGCATCCCACTGCCCACTGCAGGCATCCCATTGCCCACTGCAGGCATTCCACTGCCCACTGCAGGCATTCCACTGCCCACTGCAGGCATCCCACTGCCCACTGCAGGCATCCCACTTCCCACTGCAGGCATCCCACTGCTCACTGCAGGCATCCCACTGCCCACTGCAGGCATCCCACTTCCCACTGCAGGCATCCCACTGCCCACTGTAGGCATCCCACTGCCCACTGCAGGCATCCCACTGCCCACTGCAGGCATCCCACTGCCCACTGCAGGCATTCCACTGCCCACTGCAGGCATCCCACTGCCCACTGCAGGCATCCCACTGCCCACTGCAGGCATCCCACTGCCCACTGCAGGCATCCCACTGCCCACTGCAGGCATCCCACTGCCCACTGCAGGCATCCCACTGCCCACTGCAGGCATCCCACTGCCCACTGTAGGCATCCCACCGCCCACTGCAGGCATCCCACTGCCCACTGCAGGCATCCCACTGCCCACTGTAGGCATCCCACCGCCCACTGCAGGCATTCCACTGCCCACTGCAGGCATCCCACTGCCCACTGCAGGCATCCCACCGCCCACTGCAGGCATCCCACTTCCCACTGCAGGCATCCCACTGGCAGTGGGATGCCTGCAGTGCCGTTCTGGAACACATTGTAAGCTGGTCAGTATGAGGTGAGATGCGTGATTACGTGGGCGATGTGTGCTTTTCCTAAAGATTGGAATTATTTTTTGACGTTCAGGGAATGGATGAGTTATTTTTGGCATCTTACATGCGTTGTCCTGGCATGGTAAGTTGTCAAATGTGTCATGCAAGTCCACACCTTCAATCGGTTGTTTGCATACATCGTAACATTAGTAAAAAGATCACCAAAATGTGAAATTCATCTAGTAAATAATGTAGCTGCAATGCATTTCTGGCGCACTTTTGCACGACTCCTGGTGAAGCAAGCCTGTCCACGTTTTGCACGATTGCTGGTCAGGCACAGCTGTCCACGTCTTTGCATGACTGCTGGTCAGGCACAGCTGTCCACGTCTTTGCATGACTGCTGGTCAGGCACAGCTGTCCACGTCTTTGCATGACTGCTGGTCAGGCACAGCTGTCCACGTCTTTGCATGACTGCTGGTCAGGCACAGCTGTCCACGTCTTTGCATGACTGCTGGTCAGGCAGAGCTGTCCACGTCTTGCATGACTGCTGGTCAGGCAGAGCTGTCCACGTCTTTGCATGACTGCTGGTCAGGCACAGCTGTCCACGTCTTTGCATGACTGCTGGTCAGGTACAGCTGTCCACGTCTTTGCATGACTGCTGGTGAGGCGAAGCTGTCAACGTATCTGTACGACTGCTGGTCAGGCACAGCTGTCCACGTCTTTGCATGACTGCTGGTCAGGCACAGCTGTCCATGTCTTTGCATGACTGCTGGTCAGGCACAGCTGTCCACGTCTTTGTATGACTGCTGGCCAGGCAGATCGGCCCACATGCTTATACGGGATTCTCCATCATGCAACACAGTACATGCATTGGTCGCCCAAAACCTGAGGAATATTATTAAATGATATTTTCCCTACTTTGTCTTAGCTACAGTTCCCGGGGCTGACTAATCAAATGCATGCGCAGTTGTATGCTCAGGAATTTTCACATTGGATACTCAACACAAATGATAATTCACTCAGTCCAGTCTGCTTTTAAGCACGAAATTGTACTGTAGTCTAGTGCCACTGCTTTGATGGTGTAAGAAACTTGCTTATAGCAATACCGCAATACTGCTGACACAATACCCGGTCCGGGCGTGGCTTAACATACCAACGTTTCGCAACAGCACATGGGAAATGGATAACCAGGTGCCGTAAGAGTTGAGTGGCCATTACAAAATATGGCATGAACAGGTTTTTATAAAGATTACGACAGGCGGAACGTCCGGACCAGTCATGAGCATGGACAAGCGAAAAACTGGTCGTTCAGAAACAACAGTCACCGCGATGGCCTGCCCGCCCTGTCTGGCAAACGTTGAGCCGACCTCGGCGCAATACTGACCGACGGCTGCCAACAGCCTGTCGCCATCCCGGCCACGCTGCAAACGAATATACGCCACGAATTCGGCCTGCGCTCGCCATTGTGCTCGCCGCTGCCCAAACGAAACTCTTTGAAGCATGTCATCAATGGTAAGTGATGCGGACGTGGCCACAGAACCAGGAAGTGACAAAAATACGGGCGTGGGGTGGCTTACCTACCACGTACAAAACATAGGAGGTGCCGAGGAGCTGAAACACGAAACAAAGGCTGAGGAAAATAAACATTTTTGCTCTTCCTCTCCTGGACACAAATATTTCACGTTCCTATACCTCTCTTGGCACAAACATCAACTGTTCCTATCTTTTGTTCATACACTTTTATCTCGTGGGCACAAGCATCACCTATTCATTCTCTCTCATGGGCACATACAGCAACATTTGTCTCCTTTCGTGGGCACAAACATAATCCCTTTATATATATCTTGTGGACATAAACGTCACCTATTCCTAGCTCTCTCGTGAACACAAACAGTATCTGTTCATTTCTTTATCGTGTATACAAACATGACCTGTTCCTATCTCCCTCGTGAACTCATACACCGTATGTTCCTGTCCCTCTCGTGGACGCAAACATAGCCGGTCCCTAGCATTTTGGTGGGCACAAACATCACATGTTCCCGTTCCGCGCGTGGACAGAAATATATTGCGGGACTGTGACGCTGCAGCACGTGGCCTCGAGGCACGGACAGGGACCAGTGACATCACTCAGGCATTTGGCACACAAAATATGATGCGAGCCCACGTTCACAAGTGCAGCCTCATTGGTAGTGATGACGTCAGACGAAAATATCGCTGTCGGATACGGCTGCAGCCAACACCTCTCTACTGAGCGAGTCGATGGGCTGCCAACAGGGCCAGGTCGCTCCGGAAGGTGGGGAGAGGGGAGCGGTTCCGAAGGTGAATTGTCGTACGAATCCAGAGGGAAAGTGAAGGCAGAGGTTCAGCGGGAAAATGGGTGCACAGGTCCTGAAGAAGGGCAAAGAGGTGCATTCGTCGGGCCTGCGAGGAACTGTGGGAGGTGTCGGCACCGATCGAGCGGAGAGACATCGTCTAGCAGTATTATCTGGTGAGAGGCAATGGTGGAGGTCTGTCCAGATGACGGGTGGAGAAATAACGTGAAAAGAGCAGACTCTTCTGAGGGGGCGGGGACTCTCGGAGAATTTCTGACTAGGGCGGAGCATAGAGCGCTCTTTGGCAACTGTGGACCACCATCCGAGGAAACCAGACTCCAGTTCCCCCTCCTACTAACGCTGAATCAACGTGTAATGGTCACTGGCCGGGGGCTACGGCTCCCGCCTAGCATGCTAGGGGAAGCCCCGGTGAAGAGGAGATGGCGTCTATCGGCATGGACGACGGAGAGCCAAGCACATAAGGCTGGGGTGACTACTGTATGGCAGTGATCTGTCGAGGTACAGCAGTAGCCCAGTAGAAAGAATGGGCTTCTAAAAATGTCGCCGTGGCCGATAACCGCACCGATGCCCCTGAAAACTACAATGAGTGGCGAAAAAATAGCTCCGAGCCACTAATAATTACGCTGGAGTTACAGAATGTGGAACCGCGGCCCTTGAACATGATAAAAGAGCACAAAAAAGTCGCGCCGAAGCCCTGAACATCATGCTGGTGGCCTCAATAGGTTGTGCCGGGGTCCTGAAAATCTTGTTGAAGCCCATCAAAAGTCAGGCGCCTGAAAATTGCGCTGCGGGCCCCAAGAATACGGACCGGGGCCGCGGAAAATGAATCTAGAGGCTCAAGAAAGGCTATTCTTTGGTCCTTGAATATCACGATGTGGCCCAAAAGGGTCCGGTCAGTACACTAAAAAATCACACTCAGCACAGAGGTAACAAAACGTTGTTCCAGGGTCCCTGGAAATCACGCTAGGGGCTCGATAGGTTGCACCGGGGCCTCAGATGTCCCATCGGTACCCGAGAAGATGAAGCCGGGAAACGAGAGAACAAAATTCAGGCATTGAAGATCACTCTGATGCCAAAGCAATCGTGCCAGAACCCCCAAACCGTGTTGAGCACCAAAATCGTGTCGAGGCCACTAAAACTTGCACTATGGATCCCAACAAATAATGCCGGGAAATATATAATCTTACTGGGACCCAAAAGTAGCGTTTTTTCTCAAAAAGTTCAAAACGCCCTTGAAAAGCACACTCAAGGCCCAAAAGGTCGCTCCGGCGTCCCAAATTTCGAAGTTGCCTTGCAAAAATCAAGTCTTGTCCGGAATGTCATTCTGTGGTCTCACAACTCGCGACCAAGACCTGAAAAAAAAACTTTCAAACCTCGCAAAAGAAACATGCCGGGACACCGACACAAATAACAGCGGGAGCCTGAAGAATCGCCTCGGAGCCTACAAATATCGTGCAGGGAATTTTTAAAATACAAATCTACTCCGAAAAAAATAAACAAGACTCGGTCGAATCTAAACTTGGATAATTAAAGGTTCCGAGTTAAATGTATCCCAAGGGGTTTTCTTCTCTGAAGAGTGCCATCAGCTGACAAAAAAAAATGTTGAGCAGCCACAGTGGCGCATCAAAATGGTAGAATGTCCCACCTGAATGGTAGGCCACTCTTCCCTCCTGAGGGGTAGGCTCCAAGAATCGTGCCGGGGTTCACAAAATCGCGCTGTGGTCACATAAATTTGCATCGGGCCCCAAAAATTCGAGCAGGGCGCTCCAAATAGATATAGCAGGCTCCAGAAGACTCCTCCGGGTTCGGAAAATTTGCACCGAGGCCACTAAAAATATATCTGGGGTCCTAACTAAGTGCGCCTCGCGAACTGGCCACAATTCCCGCCGGTAGTCCCACAAATTTGGATCGTAGTAATACATATCATCGTGAGGTTCCAAAAAAATTGGCATAGATGATCCAAATGAGCACAGCATGCCCCCAAATATCACATCGGGGGATCCGAAAATGGCAAGCCAAAGCCGAAGCTCTAAGATCAGGATGGATTCCAAAAAAATATGTGTCCGAGTGAGGGAAGTCACCCTGGGGTCAAACACATAGCACCAGATGCCTTAAAAAATATCGTACACCCCTCCTACCCAGAAAAAAACTTACCGGAGCTAGAAAAATCGCGGCGAGACACAAAGATGCGGTGGGGATGATTCGAGAAATCAGGCTGTGACTCAGCCTATAAAAGTTCAGAAGAGGCACTTGAAATTCGCCTCTAGCTAAAAACCTGACGTGCGGTCCGCGTATAGCGTCGGGACCCCCAAAGCCGTGTTGGTTTCCATAAATGTGCGTCAGGAACCAAAAGAAACAGCGCAGAACCCTAAGAACACAACCGGTAGCCGAAAATGCACCGGACACTCCAAAACGCACTGAGCCTCGCAAAAAGCGGCAGAGCCAAAAAACGTGCATTGCAACCCTAAATAAACACACCGGGAGCTCTAAAAACACACACACACACATACAGCGGAGGCTTCAAAGCAAACCGAGGGCATGAGACCGAATGTGGAATAAACAGGCCGGAGCCCGCAAAAGCGGCATGGTCCTAATAGATGACCGGGCATTAAATCAGCACATCGGGGTCCAAGCGGCGTGGTCCTAACACTCGCACGTCCAGTGGTCCGCGCCAACTTCGCATGTTCGCGTGGCAGATGTCTTCCCCCCTAAGATCTCTATAACTATGCCAGCTAGCGACAAACGGAAAACGGCATAGCCGGTGATGGGCTCTACCGAAAGTGTTCCGGTCATTTTTTTTCGTTCAGGTCAACATTCAGGTCACTGGGTCATCATAGGTTAAATTCGACGAGATCAGGTAGGACTCAAATATTGACACATATCTCAGGACCTATAACAGATAGAAACAAACGGCGAACGTTATTCCACAGTCCTTGAAATGCGCTACCGACAATAGACGATGCAATTTAAGGTCAGGTCAACAGAAACTCAGGTCACGGCCATGAACACATGACCTCAGGTCAACGTCATGAAGTCGCCTAGGGAGGTCATGTAATGTATAAATCGACACGTATTGATGATACAAGCACAATGATGGTAATTTCAGCCTTCTAGCTCAATGCAGTGCGATATAATGCGCAGAAATGTGTAGTGATCTCAGGTGACCTCAGAGACCTTGGTGAGGCCACTGAGCAAAATGTCAGCGGTAACATTGAGCATAGCTTCCATCTACAAGCCCCGTTGTGAGAACATTCCGAGCGCAAACATGTAGCCAGGAAACATTTGTATATTTTACCATAGCCCTATAATGGGGAAGCCATGGCCTCGGCCTGACCTAAGGTCAATGGTACGAAAAAACCGGCATGCATATCATGGTCCTTGATGAGATCATGACATGTTATAAGTTTGAAATAAATCGCCCAATTATTGTGAAAGTTATGCCACCTAGAACTCCGAGTGTAGTTGGGTCACTTCGCCTGACCTGGTGACCTGACCTGAGACGACCCAGAATTGAAAATGTATGCGGATATGCGGAAAAGACCAATGAACAGCTATGCGAGGTTTGGCCTTGCTAACCCGATTAGTTTGGCGGTAAATCAGGAAAAACCGGAGGGTGTACATATGCATGAACGTTGGTGGTGGCGACCGGGCGGTATGAATTGGAATGCCAGAATTTGGAAAATGCTGCATTTTGAAGTGATTCGATTTGTACTTGTGTAATTTCAGTAGTGTGGAGCGACTTATCAAGGGGATATCAACAAAGCAAAAAATCATCGAACAGGGTGCGGGGACTTAGGGTTGAAATTTTGTGCGAATTTTGTGCGTTGAAAGCGATGGTGACAGATTGGGCCCCGTGCACAGGACAGCGAAGTTGGTGACCAATGATAGTTCACAAATGAAAAATGTGCTCCTTCGAAAAATAGGTGGGGTAAAAATAATGTCCCTTTAAACCAATCCGTTTTCCTCCTCCCCTGACGCAAATCCTAGGTACGTAGCCGAAAGTTGCCCACCCCAAAACTGGTCGGATATATTCGTCAGTGACAGCGTCCCTCATCTTTTGTCGTACATCATTCATCTCTTGCTACACAGTGTCACTCGTTGAACACTTGCTAGTGCGGCACCTCTCATTGCAATAACCATCCGAGCCAGCCACCCGAACATGCCACCCGAATCTGCCATCTTAATCTACCATCTTTTTCTACCATCTTAATCTTCCAGCTTAATCTGCCATCTTAATTTGCCATCTTAATCTGCCACCAGAATCTGACACCAGAATCTGCCACGTGTATGCTTGATTTGCTAGTTTACGGACTCGGACAAGCTTTAGTGACTTTTCAAGCACTTTCCAAATGAATCAGAAGTCTCGATTACCGGAGTGCTAACTTCGACACGATCTCAGTAACTGCACGTCTGTCAACACATTGTAGATTTACTCCGAACCGGGGGGGGGGGGGAAGCAGGGTGCCATTTCGTACAATGCCAATGTCTCTTCCGAATCGTCCCGGCTGGAGTGCTTGGCCACGTTGGATGGCAAGCTGGCTGTATCTCGCCACGGTGACGCAGACAGCTTTAGCGTTTGTGAGTACGCCCTTTCTACGCCGCTGCACAAAACGCCAACAGCGTCACGTCTAAGTCTACCGTCACCCAAGGTCAGCCAAGCCATGTGTTGAGCAGCGACGACGACGGGCGCGTCGCTGTTCCCCTGACATCGGCGGCAGTGAGGATTGTGACAATCGCCCACCTATCGTGGTCTCGCTGCGCTGGCGCTATCGGCCACAGGTGACCACGGCTGGCCACGGCTGGCCATGGGTATCTGCCACAGGTGAACACGGGTGGTGTTATCGGCCACAGGTGACCACGGCTGGTGTTATCGGCCACAGGTGAACACGGCTGGTGTTATCGGCCACAGGTGAACACGGCTGGTGTTATCGGCCACAGGTGAACACGGCTGGCGCTATCTGCCACAGGTGACCACGGGTGGCCACGGCTGGCCATGGGTGGTGTTATCGGCCACAGGTGAACACGGGTGGTGTTATCGGCCACAGGTGACCACGGCTGGTGTTATCGGCCACAGGTGAACACGGCTGGTGTTATCGGCCACAGGTGAACACGGGTGGTGTTATCGGCCACAGGTGACCACGGCTGGTGTTATCGGCCACAGGTGAACACGGCTGGCGCTATCTGCCACAGGTGATCACGGGTGGCCACGGCTGGCCATGGGTGGTGTTATCGGCCACAGGTGAACACGGCTGGTGTTATCGGCCACAGGTGACCACGGCTGGTGTTATCGGCCACAGGTGAACACGGGTGGTGTTATCGGCCACAGGTGACCACGGCTGGTGTTATCGGCCACGGCTGGCTACGGCCGGCGCCACGGATCCGGCAGCGTCCGTGCGGGACGACGGACGTGCCTGAACAGCTGACCCCGTGGCTGGCTGCCAGAATGGCGCGGAACCCGGTGGCGGGGCGTGGCACGTCGGCGGAGTGAGGCAGACAGGCCGCGGCGGAGTGAGGAAGACAGGCAGCGGCGCCGCTCATCGCACCCCAATCGGGCCGTAGCGACGGAGGTGTCGGCCACCCTGACACGGCCGAGGTGTCGGCCACCTTGACACGGCCGAATGTCGGCCACCACGACACGGCCGGGTGTAGGCCACCTTGACACGGCCGAGGTGTCGGCCACCCTGACACGGCCGAGGTGTCGGCTACCCTGACACGGCTGTGGTGTCGGCCACCCTGACACGGCCGAGGTGTCGGCCACCCTGACACGGCCGAGGTGTCGGCCACCCTGACACGGCCGAGGTGTCGGCCACCCTGACACGGCCGAGGTGTCGGCCACCCTGACACGGCCGAGGTGTCGGCCACCCTGACACGGCCGAGGTGTCGGCCACCCTGACACGGCCGTGGTGTCGGCCACCCTGACACGGCCGGGTGTAGGCCACCTTGACACGGCCGAGGTGTCGGCCACCTTGACACGGCCGAATGTCGGCCACCACGACACGGCCGGGTGTAGGCCACCTTGACACGGCCGAGGTGTCGGCCACCCTGACACGGCCGAATGTCGGCCGTCGGGACGATGCGGCGAGGCGGGGCTCCGCGCCGCTTGGGTCGCCCGGGCGGCCACAACTGGGTCGGAGCTCCAGATTCTTGCAAATTGGGAGTCGTCTCGAACATTAGGGCAGGATGACTAGCTAGTGGTGGGGTCGATTGGACGGCGGTGTACTGCGCTGCCTTTCGCCAACACCCGACACGCCCTCAATGGTAGCGCGACCTCACCATTCGTGGGCGCACCATCACCGGGCAATCGCAAACATATCTTACTGCATAACCTTGTACCCCAGCCATGGTAGCATCATGCACGGTGCAGCGACTAATTGTTCTCACGTGTCCATTGTTCATGTGCTTCTGCATGATTGCACAACAACTGCAGGTCTGACCGTTAGAGTGCATTGAGAGGGCTCTTGTGAGAGGTGATGGGTGGTTAAACTGCTGTCAGGGGTGACTGGGCTGTGGCAAAAGGTGAGAGGTGATTAGGCTGCTGTCAGGGATGATTGGGCTGCGGTGAGAGGCGATTAAGCTGGGACGAGGGGTCATAGCATTATTAGTCAGCCGTTTAGAGAATTGCTATCCACGGCTGAAAGCGTGAGGTTATATCATTGGAGAAGCTCGATAGGGTGCCGAGAACAGGATCCCTTGGTTCGAGTCCAATAGACGCCGATAACTAGCTGACCCGACTGAACCAGCTGGCAAGTTGAGTTGTCAAACGGATCACATCGCTATGATGCAGCGGCGTTAGCTTGGAGAGGATCGCTTCTCTCTTGGAGATGTCGCCAGTCCCAGCCAACACCTCAAGGATCGATGCTCCGCTTCGTGCAAATACAGCACTATAAGCTGAATCGGACCATGGCTATTTTGGTGCTGAATTGCAGCGTCCGGAAACTGGTGATTTTCGCTTGTGATTCTGAGGTGATTAGCAAGAGTGAAGATCATTGGAGGCAGTAGCTTGCAGTCTGTGCTTGAACCATATTTCCCGATGCCCAGTTCTGACAAGTCGTGTTTCAACCACATCATCCGATTGCTCAGTTTCTTTCCACCAAGTACTTCTAGTTTGCCTAAACATGCACTTGATTGTAACAAATGAAGGCGAGAGAATTGAAGGAAGCTGTGAGCGCTGCATTGGTGTTGAGATAATGTAAACAAACTATCAGTGCCTTATTGGTCCTATATCGAGCATGCCTCTATGCACCGGCAATTTTCTGGCTCGGCATAATTTCGGAATAGCCGTTTTGAAGGAAATAACTGCATAGTGCAGGGAGTATCTTAATTTAAGGGACCATCCCAAAAGGTCACTCAATTGCCTTGATCAACTAGGACTTGCTAATAAACCTTTGTGGACCAAGTACTGTGCACTTGAGACCTTTGAAAGAAGCATACCGAGCAGTTTCTACAACGGTGCCATTTGTAATGCATGTACCTGATGTGCATTCCTCCGCTTTGTAATACGGACACCATTGATTATTGTTAATTACACGGACAGCTAATAGCAGAATTCCAACCTCCGCCGAAGTTATACAAAAATATATTTCCTTTGCCACTATCTCGGTTCCCTGTCGACGCCGCACACCTATTGATGGTTTCCTGCCCAAAGTACACTTATGATACCTGCCGATAACTGCAACGCCTCGCTCCTAACCTCTTGCTGAGATGATTTATAATAAACGTGAGCACCGACGTAGCAGCTCCACATTACTTCATCCGAGGCTTTGTGTTGGACGTTGTCCAGGGTTGCGTGACGTTCCTCTCTGTCGCTTTTTATGAACAGGTTGAAGGCCGTCGGCTGTATTTTTACATCCGGGCCGACTTCCAGCGGTTCGCGACACAACGACGTACTCAGCCCGCTCCGTTGGCTGCCGGCACGCAGTCCTCTTGCCGTGGTGTTTCCGTAGCGTCACTGGCGATGGCCAATCGCGTTTGTTACGGAAGCAGGACGTGCTAAAGCTATGGTTATACCACTTATGGCCGCTTTATGTGCTAGCGCTATGGCAGCGTGCTATGACGCGGTGATTCTTTTTGGGGCGTTCCCACGCAGGTAACTAGTGTAACGATATGTCCAAAGTTTGCGCCGGCCAGTATGGTTGTTTTTGCTCACGCATCTCGTAGTTGTATGGATAGATTGGATAGTCTCTAAGTTTTTTGGAATATCCTAAGGATACTTACTCCCTAATTATCGGTTGGCTTTGGTTGGCGAAGTTCCCTGGCTGAAGCGGAGAGGCCGAAAAAGATGACGGAAGATATTTGCTGAAGAATTCAGCAATATGGAAAACTATTCCGAACCGAAAAAAAAAATTAAAATCGTCATGCACACACTGAAAATGCTCGAAGTTTAGGTGGCTTTATTTCTTTTCCAAGGCAGTTAATCATATTTAATGCACGCAAAGTTTCGCCCATGCAAACAACTCGTACCAACGTAAGTGATTAATGTACTACTGCAATGCGCGCTGGGGAAGAGGTGCCAACAGCGATCACGTCACGAGCCAGGAGCAGACCGGCTGGCGCCCTCACCCCACCGGATGGTCCGGATGTACCCCGACGGCTGGCGCCCTCACCCCACCGGACGGTCCGGAGATACCCCGACGGCTGGCACCCTCACCCCACCGGACGGACCGGATGTACTCCGACGGCTGGCGCCCTCACCCACCGGACGGTCTGGATGTACCCCGACGGCTGGCGCCCTCACCCCACCGGATGGTTCGGATGTACCCCGACGGCTGGCGCCCTCACCCCACCGGACGGTCCGGAGATACCCCGACGGCTGGCGCCCTCACCCCACCGGACGGTCCGGGTGTACCCCGACGGCTGGCGCCCTCACCCCACCGGACGGTCCGGATGTACCCCGACGGCTGGCGCCCTCACCCCACCGGACGGTCCGGAGGTACCCCGACGGCTGGCGCCCTCACCCCACCGGACGGTCCGGATGTACCCCGACGGCTGGCGCCCTCACCCCACCGGACGGTCCGGATGTCCGGTGAGGGCTGGCGCCCTCACCCCACCGGACGGTCCGGATGTACCCCGACGGCTGGCGCCCTCACCCCACCGGACGGTCCGGAGATACCCCGACGAGCCGCCGGCGGCAAGCGGCGGACGTCCAGAAGCTGTTCTAACGGCCGAGTGGTGTCTGTTGCAGCCACCGCGCCATCGCCGCCGCCAACCACACAGTGCACGTGAACCACTGCCGTCGCCACCTGTCCGTCTGCGGCCAGTGTGGCGAGCCGGTGCCCAGAGCCGACATGGACCACCACCACAGCAGCCAGCACCGTCGGCTCCAGTGCACGCTGTGCGGCGAGCACGTGTTCGCCGGCCTCCTCGACTCGCACAAGGTGAGCTGACGTCGCTACGATGGGTGTGCTACAGAACAAAGGAAGGCTATTTTAATGTCTACCAAGATAAATGTAGCTATGCATTCCCCTTCAATGCCCAGTAACTTCAATCACTTTTCAATTGTCCTTGTCAAATTATAGGCGTCAAAGCTTTTCCATGTCAACTACCGAGGCCATAGTTGTATTCATAATCCAATAGATATAGATCCGTCGAAGACAATGACGGGAAATATTCAATATTCGGGAAAAATTCAAAAGCGATAGCTAATTAGTGACGTATTTTGATCCAGTAAGAATTTTCATGTTGGCCACAATTGTCAGAAAATATCATTTTCAAGGCCGATACAATCGATAAACATTGATCGGTTTTGGTAAAATGGCGTCGGCGTGTTTCCACTAAACCAAATCATGGGAAGAACTGTAAGTAAGTTCTTCTTAGCTAAGTGGTAGCCGAGCATGGGCCAGGCGTCACCATAAACAGTCCAGTCTTCTTAAATATAGCTTTATGTCATGGGTGCAAAAAGACCGGTGACACGGCGATGACCGATGGTACAGTTAGTAGTTGACGCGTTACCATGCATACAGGGTCTGCAAGCACCGCGCCACAAGTACAGCTGCCAGCCGGAAAACTGTCCTGCCCTACCGAAAGTCCCTACCGAAGGTAGAAAGTCGCCTGAGAATCACACAAACACTTAAGGACTGTTCACACCTACCGTAATCTCGACGCACTCTCGGAATTGACGCAAAGCTAGCGGAGTTAGCATGGGGCCCAATGAGTCTGCCGATTATGTCATTGCGCCGGTCTTGCGTCAGCTGTCTACAAATACAACAGACCCGCTCGCCTCCAGTGGCCAATGCCTGAGACCAATGACTCCAATGACTCCAATGACTAAGAAAAAATACCTTGCTTCATATGAGGATTGCATGGAAAGTTTCCACTAATAAAATTCAGCCTTGGTTCTCTTCTTCCCTCATTTTCTCGTAGGAAGCGAATCCCGATAACCCTCTGATCCTTGACCAACCTTATCTTTCCGTATTTGTTTCCAGGTTAGATACGGAGCCTGCCGAGCGCTGGTTCGGAGGTGTTGTTATTGTCCGTTGCGCTTTTTTTTTGTCGGCTAATGTGTTTTAGGGCCCAGTGCATTTGATGTTTCGCCCTCCATTCGCCCTTTTTGAGAGCCCAACGCTCATATTTGTCAAAGCCTCTTCTGAACTGTTCGGAGCCCGGATCACTTTTCCGGATCTCGATGTATTTTTTCCGGCCCCGGTTGGATTTTTCTGCATCCGGCACTATATTTCATGGCTCATTTCTGGGGACCTGACGAGATTCGTTCCGGACACCGCACGTTTCTTCTGAGACATGCTCGATTTTGTGGGCATATGGCACAAGCCTTGGGACTCCAGAGTTATTGTCGGCCCTGTTGTGATTCTTGGGGTTCCGGCTTTGTTTATTTCATGTTCCGATTCGATTGTTTGCACCAGCATGATTTCTTTTTAGTCCCGAGAGCAATTTTTGTCGATCCTCTGCGTAATTCCATAGGGTCCTACCCCCTCCCATAGGCAGTGAAAGAAATTTACCTTTTTGTTCCCCTTCGATGCTTCATTATCCCCACACATGACCAAATTTCGTCAAAACCAAAAGTTTTATTTCAGCTACTCGATGTTGCGGTCCCATTTTTTAGTTGATATTTTTCTTTAGAGATGTGCATTTTTGTTTCGTCTTTCCTCCCATCCCTGCCTATCTATGAAATAAATGGTCACATTTGTGCCGGCATACGCTTAGGCTCCAGAAAATATTTGCCAGCAGCTGATTGCAGCCACCTCAGTGGATTCAACAGTCGACGTCAACTTCTCTATTCAGCTAGAGGGGTTCAAGCCGCCGCTTATTGGACCCTGAGCTTTGATACAATCCTTCTATCTTCTAGGTTTTTTAACATGGGACCCAAAGACTAACCCCAACCTGATTTGTTAGCTTCATGTAACATCCATGTCCTGAACGACGGACCTCCAACTTTTTTCAAACTTCTCCAACCACGGGAAAATGTAAACGTCATTTGTATTGTGAACGAGATGGAAGTCTAGTGCTATACCTATTGTTATTGGCCTCGAATAAAATATGCACAGACATGCAGGCACACGCAAACGCAGGCGCAGGCACACAGGCACACAAGCGCACACACACACACGCACACACACACACACACACACACACACACATAAACACCCACACACACACATAAACACCCACACACGCACATACACACGTACACATGCACATGCACATGTTCGACGCGCCCTTGCATGCAAACGCTGTTGATTGTAATGGAGCTGCTATTCACGAATGCTAGCCATGATGTTATACGTAACGTGCGATGTTACCTTATGCCGTACCTTATATATATATATATATATATAGATATATATATATATGTATATATATATATAAATTGTGTCGATATGCAATATATCGGCAGGTTCGACATCCGTCACTTTTTTATTGATACATTTCGAGTGCATGATTTTGTTTTTAAAATGTTTTTACATTTGGCATTGTATCACCCTGTAGGAGGCCTATGGCCAATACGTTTGCTATTTGTTGATTCAAGAAAATGCCGTTTTTCTCACGGTACCACTTATATATATATATATATATATATATATATATGTGTGTGTGTGTGTGTGTGTGTGTGTGTGTGTGTGTGTGTGTGTGTGTGTGTGTGTGTGTGTGTGTGTGTGTATGTGTGTGTATGTGTGTATGTGTGTGTGTATGTGTTTGCTTCACCACCTCACCATGCATCTTCAAGATGGTGGCCCCAAGAACCACCCCCGAGAACACCACGGAGTACGGCTCACCAGAGCCACGCTAACAGATGACACTTCCACCATATTTACATTGTCATGATAAACGGCGGCTGGCGGCGGCTGAGACAGTCTGCATCAGGGACACCACACCCGTCACCAACGCACGAAACAAGAAATACACGCACCTGGATCTGTGTGACAAATCTTTAGCTATGTAGTGGTGTATTAAAAGTGAGCTTCAATGTAGTGTGGTATCCTATCACTTTCTGAATCCTAACCCATGAAGTGCCTAGAGACATTATGTTTGTAAATTGTGTGATAATTTGTTATCTTGTACCTGCTTTGTGCTCTCTGTGTAACCTGTGGTTCGTTTAATTCACTCTTAATCATGCTCAATGCTGATTCAAACGTCGAAAGCATAAACAAAATGAAACGAATCACGTATTATATCGGCCTATGAGTGACTTTTTAGCATTTGTCCTCGTCTTCACAATTGTTTCCTTTGGTGACCATTTGCATAATATATCCAACGAACAACGAAAAGTAATCTTAAGACTAGAAGATGTACGTATAAAAGATGAACGCAGATAGCTCTGTCGTCTTCAACAATGTATATATATATATATATATATATATATATATATGCAGGTTTCGTTGAATACGACTGCGAATTTAGCGTTGATGATCTTCTTGCTTGTGGATTCCACGGAGCGTATTATGCTCCGTTTCTCTTCATTGTGTTTATGTAGTATTTCGCCGTTGCGCATGATGATCAATATTGCGATTAGTACATAGGACATATCGGTATTCGATCGAAGTTTCGTCTTAACCTAAGACATTTTCAAGACTATGGGTTGGGAAGTCACATTGATGAAATGCAAGTTTGAAATTATGTTTCGGTTGACTATTCGCGTGCGTTATGTGAGTGGGAGCTAGGAGTATTGGAAATTTATATTTCCAATGTCACACTGCAATACATGTCACTGTGTGGCGGGGGCTGCCCCTCCTAGAGTTTGAGTGTTCCGCGTACGTTGATTTGCTTGTTGATGTCTGCATCTATGTGTCTGATGTATATTGCATCTAGGGAAATGACACGTCGTTTGTTGCGGGTGGTTGCGAGTAT
The DNA here is from genome assembly GCA_034440575.1 of Imbricaverruca yamaguchii. Classification (NCBI taxonomy): domain Eukaryota; kingdom Metazoa; phylum Arthropoda; class Thecostraca; family Neoverrucidae; genus Imbricaverruca; species Imbricaverruca yamaguchii. The sequence continues at coordinate 17,988 of JAOTOL010000398.1, read as the reverse complement.
TTTAGTGTTATCTACTCCAGAGTGTTATATACTCATCACAAAAGACAGTGACACCCACCACCTGTACTATAGAAACACAATGGCGCCAGGATGCAAACAAGATAAAACGGCACTCAAAAACTTTTTTCGGAGAATCTGCAAAACCACAAAACAAACAGACAAAATCAAACTGAGCATATACTACAACAGTCCAACCACAGCATCACTACTGATGAAAAACAACACCGCATATGACCCATCACCACTCAAGCAAACAAATTTGATATACCACTACAATTTCACCTTAGGAAACTGTGCACTCCTACCTAACAGTGGATACATCGGAAAAGCAACCACTACACTTCGTCGAAGACTCACAATGCACCTACAAAACGGCGGGCCACTATCTCATGCACACGAACACCACAACACAGTACTGACAAGGAAATTACTGATAGATAACACTAAAATACTCGCCACCACCCACAACAAACGACGTCTCATTGCCCAAGAGGCCATATACATCAGACACATAGATGCAGACATCAACAAGCAAATCAACGCACGCGGAACACTCAAACTCTACAAGGGGCAGCCCCTACCACACAGTGATATGTATTGCAGTGTGACACTGGAAATATAAATTTCCAGTACTCCAAGCGCCCACTCACAAAGAGTCAACCAAAACATAGCGTTGTGACTGTTGCGCAATTAGTTGCAAAGTTGATGTGTTGCATGGCTTGCAGCCGAGGATAGCAGGGGTGCCGGCACGCGACGGTCACTTCTGCGCGAGGACACCACTCCGCAGAGATCCTTCTGCGCGAGGACACCACTCCGCAGAGATCCTACTCCTTCGGAGATTGCATCTCGCTCGACGACAAAACATAGTCAACCAAAACATAACTTCATACGTGTATATTTCATCAATGTGACTTCCAAACTCACAGTCTTGAAAGTGTCTTAGGTTAAGACGAAACGTCCATCGAATACAGATATATCCTATGTACTAATCGCAATATTGACCATCAGGAACTACGGCGAAATACTCATAAACACAATGAAGATACAAGGAGCAAAATACGCTCAATGGAATCCACAAACAAGAAGATCATCAACGCTAAACTCGCAGTCGTATTCAACGAAACGCGCATATCCAATAATCTGCTTCCAATATATATATATATATATCACATGTATCATATGTTGCCTATGCAGCCAGCATCTGCGTTGCTATTTACTCGCTGGTGCTCGTGCCGTTGACCTCTGACCGCTGCTGGGCAGGAGGACAGGTGTTCCGGACGGGCAGTGAGCTGTCCCTACTGTGAGCTGAGCATGCCGTTCTCCTCTCTGGAAGAGCACGAGAGTTACTGCGGCTCGCGGACGGAGCTGTGCCCTACGTGTGACGTGCGCGTGATGTACAAGTACTGGCGCCTGCACGTGGAGTCTGGTCACAACATGTCCCGGCCTGACCGACCGCGTTCCCCACCAAAAGGTAGGCAGTCGCCACCCCCCCCCAGCGGTGCAGGCTCTCCGACACCGGCAGTGTTCCCACAGTGTTTTCTCCCACGCGCGGTGTTCGGCGTCTTCCCCCACCGCGCGGTTTTCGGCGTCCTCTCCCACGCGCGGTGTTCGGCGTCCTCTCCCACGCGCGGTGTTCGGCGTCCTCTCCCACCGCACGGTGTTCGGCGTCCTCTCCCACCGCGCGGTTTTCGGCGTCTTCTCCCACCGCGCGGTTTTCGGCGTCTTCTCCCACCGCGCGGTGTTCGGCGTCCTCTCCCACGCGCGGTGTTCGGCGTCCTCTCCCACGCGCGGTTTTCGGCGTCTTCTCCCATCGCTCCCAGAAATGCCGGCCGTCCCGCCTTAATGGCATTCGGTGTCTTCTCTGTCTTCGGTGTCTCCGTTTGAGGGCAAGCTAGCGTGGTGGCAACTACCTACTAACAACAACTTAGAAGACTGAACACCGTGGGGGCAAACTGTCCCACGCTGGTGGTGTTCGGCGTTTCTCTCTCCTCCGTTCTCATAACGCATAGCGACAACAAAGTTTGCTTCAATTCCGGAAGGAGAAGTTCCTAGCGTGCAAAGACAAGACCACGTTTAACGCTCCTTGTTTTCTATCCCTCACCGGGGCGAATCATGTAGCTTCTTCAAAGAATGGATGTCCCGACTGTCACTTTCTACCATCCGCTATTCGTGAACCCAGCTTTTCATTGGATATTATGCCGCCCCGGTAGCTCAGTTGGTTAGAGCGCTGGCCTGCACTGGTCTTCCCTGTACTGGCAACACAGAGTTCGAGTCGCTTCGCGCGCTCGCATTTAGCCCCCGGCCGGGAGTGTCAGTTGGCAGCTGGCCCGATAAGGCCGGGGACTAGCTACCGGGCGGCCGTGTCGGTGCATTGGCAGCACGTTAAACTTTCGGTCTAAATTCTGCCGTTGAACTGGAGTTCATGAATCAGGTGGTGGGACCAGGGTTCACGCAACAAGCACTGCTTAGCAATAGCACCCTGGCTCCTCAAGCCATCCCAACAACAACTCGGATTAAATTTATATAAAAAAGAAGAAAAAAGGCATCCTGGTAGCACAAAGGACGCTCAAGATATGGTGTTGGCAAGTCATATCTTAAGTTGCTTTCATGCAGTATCCATAGGTTTAATGATGAAGGCTTACGGAAATTACGTCGTGACTTCCCTATCCCCTCATCCGTTCCCGGCTTGGGAACGGATGAGGGGCGGATATCCGGCGGGGGATAAACATCGCACGAGAGGGCATCGAAATGCCATCCCAAGCATAATCTGCATGCAGTGTGCATAGTCACTGCGGTTAATTCGCGCGGCAAAACGCTTCAAGTGGTAAAAGCTCCAGACCGGACTGGAACCGAGACGTGGAGACGCTGACTGGTGGTGCTGCTGTCGCAGCGTGTGTATGCTGGAGCGTGTGATGAACTCATGCTTTGCTGTGGGTAGCTGCGTGCAGTGCTGTGACTGTTGCGCAATTAGTTGCAAAGTTGATGTGTTGCATGGCTTGCAGCCGAGGATAGCAGGGGTGCCGGCGGGCGACGGTCACTTCTACGCGAGGACACCACTCCGCAGAGATCCTACTCCTTCGGAGATTGCATCTCGCTCGACGACAAAATCGCGTCCTACGTGAGAAAACCTGTCGAGGAGATTGTCGAGGACACAATGGAAACCTGGAGAAAGCGAAAAGATCTGCGGAAGTTCGAGGGTTAGCACTTGTGTTGACTCTTTCTCTGCACTGATTTTTGGCTTTGGTTCTCTCATCCCATAGTTATAATCGTTTTTGATGTCGTTTTTGATATTAGATATCCCGCATGTCATAGTCGAAGACATCAAAATGTGTCCAACAGCATGAAGGAATGGCGAGGGCATGATTCTGGGAATGAAAGCGAAGGGAATTGAGATCCATTGGATCTCGGCTGGACTGGTAGTGAGGTGCATTTCAAAGACGCCGAGCAGAACATAGGACGACGTATAAGACTGGCGAAGTGCAGCGACGACCATATTTCAGGACGGGTACTGACATAATGGAAAACAGTCTTAGTTAACTTCATAGCTTTGGGTAATAGTGGAGCAATTTCTCGATAAAGTGGACTGATTTATTTCGAGCCCACTCACGGTGATGGCGAAGTGCCGAGCGTAACGTCTTTTACTACGAGCGCAACTGTTTGAACATTATGACTTAATTATTTTGTCTGGACGCACAACTTGCCTCCAGCAGGCGTTAATTGCCGCACAAGTGTAAATAAATCAATTTCACTCCGCACAAAATTGGTCGCGTCCCAACAGAGAAGAGAAAGTTGGCACCGTAACACCGAACGCTCTATCTTAAGAATGAGTGGGATAACAGGAGAGCTGACGGCTATTCCTAAGCCGAGAATGCCGGCGAAATATTCTCAGTGGCCATCTCAGTTTACAGACCACATGCGTATGTGGCCTGCTCGAAGGTGTGTGTGTGTGTGGCATGTACGAAGGCGCGAATTCTCCCTCCTCTTCATTTTCTTTCCGTCTAACCTCCTATGCCTCCGTAGCGCATGTAAAATAACGCATCGAAGGACCGTGTATTTACGTTCAATTGAGGTAATCTGAAGCATACATTCCTGCCGCAACCCTTCACACGAAACTGACCCAGCTGGCTTCCAGAATTCAGCGAACACTGCTCTCGGTGACCCCGCTCCATATTCCTTTACCGGTTGATGCGTATATATCGACCACAATTCAAGAGAGCACACATTTGTATAAAATCATTCAAATTGATTCCCCTTTTACTCACTGAAAATTGAAATTATTATCTCCATGAATACGCATGCATGCCTCCTTTGGAGTCGGCGAAGTCTTTCCCATCTGTCCCTTCCTCAGCAAGCATGCTGGGGAGTTTCTATCGTTTCTTAAGCCTGACAGTGCGGAGGATCATTCTCACCCATACCTCCTGAGGTTTTTCTTAGACTACTGCCGAACCGTTCAACATGTGGGTTTGCAATTTCGCATACATCCAGATGCTGAGTGTACTTTGTGTCAAAACATGAAGGCATGAGTTCTAGCAGCACCACGAAGCTAGGGTTGATCAAATTCAGCTCAGGTTACCGGCTCAAGGTGGATTTTGCATGTGCATTGAAACATGTAGCATGATCTAACAGCAGAAAATATAGTGAAAAGGTCGTGATACGCACATTGACAAATGAACATATTTTTCATGCAAAAAAAAGGCGCTCAGTTTAGGTCATCAGGTTAAGCTGAAATCTAAGACATGCAAAAAAGATCACGCTGATTTCATCTTTATTGACATTCTTACACAACCGATATTTAGCCAATGGAAAATTATGCTCTCCCACAGTGGTCCAAATTTCAAAACAATGTCAAGCCAGATCATGTAACATGACCGAAATCTTCAAGAGAATATCGCATCGCACACCCACTGGAAACTGAAATATATACGTCCAGAGAATACCGCATCGCACTCCCAATGGAAGCTGAAATACAAACGATTTGAAGCAAAAATGGCTGGAGCACGTTTTACGAGGCACCCTAATCTGGTTGAGCATGCGACTAGTGGTACGGTTTTCCTTATTTGCTCGATTTATCTTCAAAATGCTTGAACACTTCATGGGCATCTTTTGTAATTGGCTTAAAAAGAGATGATAATGGCTTTGCATTGGTTAAACGCATTACCTTTCTCTCACCAAGATCTGTCTCGAAGATCAACTTCCACATTTCATCACATATTTCATCGTGCCTGGCCTGACCTGAACGGCAACCCCGCCTCTCTCGCCGGACCCGAACACTCAACACCGCAACTAGCACACCTGGCTGTGTAGCGACAGGGCTCTGTGACGGTACCGACCCCGCAGAAGGCAAATTGCACCATAGTGTCCGCGTTTGTACTTCCTCCCAGCAGGTACCCACCCACAATCACACTTCGTGTTGCAGATGACTGCTTTGAGCAGGCGATGCTGATGGCCATCGAGCTTTCGAAGGCGTCGGCGGCGCAGGTTCCGCCAGAGCCTGTCGACTGTGGGAGGTGTGGGCGCAGCTTCTCCACAGACAGCATCGCGGCTCACAAGGTGAGCCGCGTATAGCAAGAGGTCGACAACAATAGCTGGCTGTCATATGTCATACCGGAACTGATGAGCCTCATAGCACTGGCAGGCGCGATTTGTGAAAATCTGCCTGGGCTAATATCAAACGGTGTGAGGTTTACTGTGCATACGGATGCTACAGTCCCATAACGTAGCACAAATATATCCAGGAGTGTTGTTCTACCTACTTTTGAGAGGCCAAGCATGGATGTAGAAACGTCTCAGAAAGTATGGGGAGGTCAAGGTTGAAGAATCAACTTTGAAGATGTTTCTTGCTATGCATGGTCATAGTATTAATGTTGCACATTCACGAAACGTGCGAGCATGGTCCCACTGCCCCACTGTTCCTACACCTAATGGGCAAGTACCAACTCAATGTGGGCTTCCCCCATCCCAATATTTTTGTTTATTGACTCCTCTATATACATATATATATATATATATATATATATATATATATATATATATATATCGATTCACAGACGTGATGGAATAGTGGGATGACACACCGGTGGCGTGTCGCACAATTACAGATCCCATGTGCCCTCTCTTTTCTGTCTCATCATCATCCCTCGTCAGTCTACATCACAGGGTACATCAGCGGCACCGTGCCCTTCCCCGAAAGTGAGATCTGTGTATCTCTGTGCTCTGTGGATCCCCAGCATCTACATGTCAAGACAAAATAATAGCAATTTATTTTTTGGACGAACTTGACCTAGGTCTTGTTCAATTTGCTGTCTACACTTGAGTTTACACTTTTGGTCGTTACACTTTTGAGTTTACACTAATGGTCGTAATAGTTAACCGGGCACATAACCGTTATATCATACTTGCCTACTGAACCCCTCAAGTTGCTATAAACCAGCATTACCGTAACATCCCTGATACACTGCCAAAGCTAAGCAAAACGTTTGATCGCATGTGTGGTGACGGGATTTCAAATGATCTATTTGACCATTGTGTTCTCGGCACATAATGGACATATTTTGACATCCGGTAAGATCTGAGAGTTGTTTGGTTTCCATTTTATATATATTTAATTCGTTTGATGCGTATTTGAGATTGAAAGGTTTCAGGTGATCTCTGTCATTTTATGAGGCTTTTTTTGTGCCACCTATGATATAACAAGTGCTTGTGATATCATAGGTGGTGCGACATGGGTCCATGGATGCCTTCCAATGGGAAGAACAAAAGCTTCTGGTGTTGGTTTTTGGTGTCAGTATACCCCAGAGATTTTCCGGGCTTAATTTACCCCCTGGCCCTTCGTGGGAGTGGATACAGGCTGTCAAAGGGGAAATCAATCCTGATTCGAGATAATGAATCCTGAGGTACTGATGCCACATTAATAGTAAGGAACTCCATTGCGTTTTACACCGCTCTTGTCTCTGTAGCTATCGCCAGCTCGCCTTTTTGTATACGCAACTGTGTCTATACCTGATGAATTATATAAAAACAGCAAAGATATTGTAAGACAGCCACATTCACAGCAACATTCACAGTCACATTCACAGTTACTTTCAAATGGAATGCCTCGACTGGATGCCGAAGTGTCATCCCACTAACCAAACAGGTGGCTAAGGAACTTGGATAGCAAAAGACGACAGGCAAGTCCAAAGCATCTTTCCTGGTCATGGTAACAAATACGGACAGTGCTAGGACACCACTTCGGTCAGTGCAATGCACAAACATGGTATTCAGTGTACGATAAAGAGATGTCACGATGCTATCCGCTGCTGGTGTATTCGCCATCCATACAGCGAGTACATCAGCCCATTCTCCACAGGACCAAGATGTTTTGTCTGGTGATATCAGACAGGCATCGGGCAGCTGGTTGCCAATACTCACGCATGGCAAGGAACAATTGTGAATGCCTCTTTCCTAGTGTTATGAAAAAGGTTATTAGAATGTGCCCGATCAAACATTGGCTGGAAATGGTACTGATATTTAAGTATGTGATGCATGTTTCAAGATTGACAATACATCTCCATGGTAGCTCGTGTTTTGTAAAACCTATACGATAAACGAAGTAAATGTCCATGGAAGGCATAGAGGTTGCAACATCCGATCAAACATAGTGTTTTGCGAGGCAGAATGTTAAATGACCTCAGCTTTACTTTCTTTCAATTCACCTCAGCTGTTCTCTTAGCTTACACTCACTTAGTTGCACGCTTTTCCATGTCTTCTACTTTTCTTTTGTCGTTGCTCCGTACCTTCGCGCTATGTTTGCCTTGGATATACCAGTGTTCATTGATTGATGTCTGACATGTGTCCTTTCGGGGACAAATATGCATCGATGGTCCCATGGTGATCACGACGAATTTCAATAATGGCGAATTTTAATCATTTTTATCACCAACTGATCTGATTTTCGTCTGAACGTGATGTGGAAAGGCTATCTGAATGTCTCAACATGCAACGAGTAGGTAGGTAGTTGGTATGTTATGCACATGCGTACAAAGCAGCCTCCCTCAATCATGCTGCGATGTAGTTCAAGCAGTAAATAAATATGAAGTTTTGTCTATTATCTATCTGCCCAGTGAGCGATGCCGAGGTCTTTAAATGAGTAGGGGCAGAAACCGCGGCTGTATCTTGATTTTTACTTTTTTATACCTCAAAGTTCCTTGTATGCCCGGAAATAGACATTTGCTGGTGTATTAGAAGACATAAAATAGCCGATATTTTCTTAACTATCGATTTTCGACTATATTGCTATGTTTCAATCGACTCAGCTCGTCGAGACGATCAAAAAGAGGTACTATTTGGCCCACTTATCTGAATTGGTTCTCACAGTCAATATGGCGCCGAATGCCGAAAACAGAGTATTTTTTAAACGCATTTTGAGAATAATACCGATGGCGCAGCGATGTAATTTTGATGCCAAATTGTTAGGCACATATCAAGGCAAAATAAAAACAGTAGCCGTTTTTGATAACACCACTTTTAAAACTCTCGACACAGGCTAATGTGCAGTCCCAGCACTCCAGAGTGTTCCCCTATCGATGGCATCCACTTTGAACGATTGCCAGCCTAGTACTAATCCACATTCTGTACAGCCGTTCAAGCCAGTGATGTTTTCACAGAGCTCGTGTAGCTGGGAGGAGCAGGAGCCACGCACCCGCGAGCCTGCCGGCGGCGTCAAGCAAATCGGCGCTGCGCCGGCCTTCTTCCGACGGTGCTGGCTGGCCCTGTGCGCTCGGCCTGGTGCCGCCGGTCGTGGACCGAGGCGCCACCCGGGAGCAGGACGTCACCTTGCCGTGCGAGTTCTGCGACAGCTCGCTCCGGGACGACGATCTGCTGCGACATCAGGTCAGGGTGGCGGGTCAGGTCATAGAGATAGGTCAGACGCACAGGTCCGGATGGACAACCTCAGCTGAGGAGAGCCTCTTTGGAAAAAAACATGATTTGGTTAAAGTGGGGGAGGGATGAAGTAGAGTGAACTAGATCGGGTTAAGCGGATTGAGCAAAGTTGAAATGGGTTGATTGGGTCAACGGAGCTATCCTATCAAGGAAAGAAGCGCTAAAGATAATAGGAACAGCCGGGTTTTGCTGATATATATTGCGCTACACATTAGATTCCGAGATATAGTCCAGGTAACTTAGTGCTGACACAGGCCCAACACAGAGCAGTAGGACAGGTTCGTGAGGAAGTCAAGAAATCATGGAATGTTTCATTGCCTTCAAAGGAACGGTGTCGAATGGGCCGGCAAAGTGAAATCTAATGGCAACTGTAATATGATTTTGCGCGATTTAAATCCGCAATACCTCACTTTGTGGACCACATGCGATACGCACAGTTAACTAAATTTGCATGAGAATACATTAGGCCGACAACCTACGAATAGAGAATGTAATAATTTCAGAGACAGAAGGCAGTGGTTCATTCAACTTCATCAAACACATTATATTTCGATATGTCGCCAATGGGTGGTAGTAATCCATGCTTGATGTTTCACTCAAGCAGAGATCCGAAAAGATGAGTATGCGTAAAAGCGTTGAGGCTTAGCGTCACGGCCCAGTTCCCTCTGTGGGACCTCCGGTTCTCTCGCTTCAGTCTCCCACCAAATGTGGCTGCGGGCCAAGTCAGATCGGGACTATGACGTAGCGCCCCCGCGCGGGCAGGAGCCATACATTTAGCACTTATCTGGCGTGGAGGCGTCGGCAACCGATTCGATGCTGGCCTGTACGAATAAATCGATGGTAAAAGCATTTGTTGCCGGCGATGCAGGCTCGTCTTTGGTAATTACGGCCTTTCCGGGTTTACCAACATCCGAGCGGTGGCTGATTGCTTTTAACGGCCGCTTGCTTAGTATACATAACCGCAGCGATTTCTTTTACAGACATTTTTAAGCAGTTTGTGCAGTGAATGAATGCAATTAAGTCGGACAGTGTTCCAATTTGAAGTTTTATTTGTGTGCATCCGCTGTGAGATCTGTGAACCTCCCAGGTCGATATCGATAGAGTTGGTAGTACCGGTTGGCAACGCCCCAGGGGTAATCATTTGAGGTGAGGAAAGTGCAGCTGCATAGCTGCGCTGTGAGGTGGGTGAAGATTGGATAAGTAGGATGGTACAGGTGGGAAGGCTGTCGCGCTTTGTGAAGCGCAGGTGTTGACGTGTGGTGGCATTTGACACACACTGTGTTGTGACGTGTGTTGGCATGTAACACACACTGTGTTGTGACGTGTGGTGGCATTTGACACACACTGTGTTGTGACGTGTGTTGGCATGTGACACACACTGTGTTGTGACGTGTGTTGGCATGTGACACACACTGTGTTGTGACGTGTGGTGGCATGTGACACACACTGTGTTGTGACGTGTGGTGGCATGTGACACACACTGTGTTGTGACGTGTGGTGGCATGTGACACACACTGTGTTGTGACGTGTGGTGGCATGTGACACACACTGTGTTGTGACGTGTGGTGGCATGTGACACACACTGTGTTGTGACGTGTGGTGGCATGTGACACACACTGTGTTGTGACGTGTGGTGGCATGTGACACACACTGTGTTGTGACGTGTGGTGGCATGTGACACACACTGTGTTGTGACGTGTGTTGGCATGTGACACACACTGTGTTGTTGCATACCGACACTCCCCCCCCCCCACTTGGGGCAGTCGTCGGTGGCGGGATGCGGACCGTCACAGGCTGCCCATCTCCTTTCGGTCGGTGTGCGTGTTGAGTGGTGTGCTGCGGTACCAAGGGCGGTACCAGGAGCGTGCATGCACGTTTGCCACGGTCGTGGTGCACGCTGCGGTGGCACCACAGCGGGAGTGGTACCTCGCGACCTACTTGGTTCTGGTGACCGTGTGCGTGGGTGTGTGAAGGGAGCTGGTGTGTGCTTAGTGAGGATTGTCATGTTGCGTGCTAGGCCGCCGCCTGATGTGGCGTGCGTGTGCCGTTCCCTCACTGATGGCCGGCACGTTTGCCAGGCTGACTGTATGCAGTTCTGGGGAAATAATGTACCCCGGCTGGTGTTGAGTGTGCGGTGGAGTGTGAATGAGTAACACTTTGCGTTGGCGATGTTTGTTGACAGAAGTGTGCATGTGTCGGCGCTGCTCCGAGTGCGTGCTGTGGCGAGTGATGGTGAAGTGAGGTGAGGTGAGGATGCGGCGCAGCGTCCGATCACGTGTGAACGATGATTCACGTGTGATGATGTGTTGGTAGTCAGTGTAGATGCCTTCTAGGTATGCACCGTGTGCAACGTGGGCGCTGGATGCCAATGTGGGCGCCATTGTGATCGTGTGGTTCGGTCCCACCCCACCACAAGGTGGACTTCCTTACAGAAATAAAAACCCGGATTCGTTTCACCCGTGGACCGAACTTTCGGTTTTTGGTTTGCCCCGGCTGCAATAGCCCAGAGCAGTGGGCTCGTCACCGTTAGGTTTCCTCCGGGGAGCAAGTTTAGTTGGGTGATAGATAAAAGTTGGGAATTTGTTAGTGATGGTTTGCCTTTTCGAGTCCCGTGTGTGCTCTGCTACGGTGCTCTTGTGCTCTTCTTGTTTCTTGGTCTTATTTATTTTTTACTCTTACTCTGTTCTTCTCCTTGCTTGCTACTAAAGAGCCAGATTTCAGACCAGACGCTATGCTTGCAATGACATATGCGCCATGATCAGCATGGTACAGCTTCGATCCAACTGTTATATGCACGGACCGAACGGGGATATGCATTTTGATGCACAATAATACTTCGATGAACGGTTCGTTACTTGCCATTTTGATTAAAAATTGGTCCTAACCCTACAAAAATACGCATGAAGTTTTCATGTAGGACATGAGAGGAATATTAGCGGAGGGAGAACAATTTCATTTGTACATCGAGCGCTGTCAGCTGGCTATTTTGTTGATTGAAGCTGCAAGCCGGTACAGATACAATTGTAAACGTCACCCTTTTCAGATTTGGCGGCCTTGTTCATCAACAACGAACTAACATTACACCTTGTATGGATGGCCCATTCAAATGATGTCCTTGCAAATTCACAAATTATACAACCTAAAACTTCAACGAGCTACGGAAAATTAATATCATTCGACATTCAAGAATGTATAAAACACACAATACTCCAGATTATCATGAAATCAAACAACAGCGTGTACTCGGACATGTCCATAGGCGTACCTTTGCGTAGTCTAGGTTTATCTAAGTATCAAGGTCTAGTGTTTCCCGAACGGCACAGTCCAATATCGGATGACAATGTGGTGCGCCTTTCCTGTACAATCTAATAACGACCACCATGTGCGGAGTTGCATTATGGCCTAGCACAGCACCTGACCTTGTCCATTGACCTACCTTTGATGGCCATTTTGTAGTGTGTCAGCTAATGCTGCTCCGAAACTTGATGTAATTGCTATATTTCTCCGTAGCCTTAAAGTGCGCCATTACACCCACATACCACTATCTAAACAACTGTGTGATTGTCAGCTACGATGTGAAAGAACCCGAACCGCCTGGACCTTCCTCCTCATCGGGCGTGCCTGCCGCGAGATGATGACCTTCCCCCAAACCGCGATGAACCGGACGCGCTTCTCCGAGGCTCCAGTTACTACAGACGCCAGTCTGAGCTGCTGTGAACACTCGCTGGCGGGAGACTGTGACGACAAACATCGACCCCGGCGACACTTCGCGACGTTGGTCACTTCTCGATATAGATGCCAATTTACCAAAGGCGCCGCACCGTAGCAAGTCAAAGCAGAAGAAGAAGGTGAACTTCCTGGGTCAGGACGAAGTTCATTCATCCAGAGCCAGGTGAGGAAAAGCAGGTGCAATTAAAATATGGGACTTTCTCTCTTTCTCTCTCTCCCTCTCTCTCTCTCTCTCTCTCTCCTCTCTTTCTCCTCTCCCTCTCCCCTCTCTCTCTCTCTCTCTCTCTCCTCTCTCTCTCTCTCTCTCTCTCTCTCTCTCTCTCTCTCTCTCTCTCTCTCTCTCTCTCTCTCTCTCTCTCTCTCTCTCTCTCTCTCTCTCTCTATATATATATATGTATATATATGTATATACAAAGAGATATATTTATATATCTTTCTCTTTCTTCATTTTCCAAGACAAGGAAATTTTTATCATTTTTACAGACGATTACACACATGACAATGGTACCTTGGATAAAAATGCCTAACATGCCCATATTGGATAGACTGGTCTACGCGCTTGGTAGATCCTATTTTATACCCAGCCCTTGCACGTAATATAAGAGCAGCTATCACAAACTGCAGAACTGGTACAAATTACTCTGCCAAGATAATTTCATTTATCTGAAACTTATCAAAGGAAACCTGTTTAACCATACCCTACTGGAAGCACTATTTGCACCTTCTGGATTCTTCATAAATATAGCAGTTATAATGCTTTCCCCAGGTATCGTCCAGACGATGTCCGTTTTGACTTGCATTCCTCATGTATCCTGCTCAGTAATGGTAAAGGAAGAAGGCTGGATTTCGACCGGTGTGTTGGCGGCCAATGAATTTTCCCCTTTAATTTCGAAAGGCTTTAGGCGGCATTTGTAAGTATACGACGTGAGTCTACCTAACGTCGCAATAGTTGAATTAGTATCTGAGTACGCAAATTTGCAAACACTAATATTTGACCTGGTTTTGCAGAATTTGTTCCTGAAGTCAAGGAAGGAAGAGAAGGAAGAAGCATAAGGTATCAACAGCAGGGTGTTTCATGATGGATGTCATGCAGGTGCAGCCTCACAGTGTTTGATGTGCTTCTAGCGGTTGCATTTCTAGATTATTAAATATGTTCTTTGGGGTGTGATTATGTCAGCTGCCTGCATGCACATCATAGGGTCTTTCAATGTATGTAGCCTCCACGGCCGGCTGCCAATAAATCAGGACGGCCATCACAAAGGTTCCTCAGGAGGAAAAAGAGGAGATGCTGGTAGTGTACTGGTAGTGTAGCACATAACCAGTACAATTTGCATCTTTTTAGCGTCATTTAGCAAATAGGCCACCACCTAGTAAATTTCTAGCAAGAAATGTGATCCATAGAAACTGCAGACAGATAGCAAGGTATGACTGACCACTGCATTCCCAGGGTCACAAGTGAAAACGTTAGGGGCATAGCATTGATGAAGGCAGACTCATGTACAGGCAAGTCATGCAAAATGTGCACATCAGATGCATACAATCCTGTAAGCATCCTCTATAAAATAATAACACTCTTTCATACACAAGCATTATTGTTTATGATGACACAACCCACAGCCACTGTTACACTCCGTACCACAGTTCTTTTTCAAGTAACTATGGCAATATATGAACCACAATCGATCCTCGGTTTTTGGTGTCATAGGCATCATCCTATGAGATAATCTATAATGTATTTCTTGAGCATTTATTTTCTCTGAGTATCTCTTTCATACTGGGAAACATTGGACAATATATGTTGTTCCAGGATTTTGGTGCAGAGTATGTAAATAGCATGGTGCCTATAGTGTTTGTAAAATATTCGATCTTAGTTTCATATGTTGTCTAAATTTGTTGTCTATGCTAGTTCGATGTAGCGGAGAAACGTTTGACGAAGTGATTCAGCTACATATATAGCTACTGCGCCAGAGTTGTACGGGCCCTGTCTGGGAGGGCTGTCGGTCGGAAAATCCTCCGTCAGCCGATGCTGACCGAGAGGTATGTATGCGTATGACTTGTTTGATTTAGCTTAGTCTTCATGCCCTAGGTACTCTACTACATAATTTCCCTCGGGTGAAACTCTGATTCATTATAATAAGACATCTTGCACTACTTCCATCGACGCTTCATGAACCCTTGCATGCATGATTGCGCAACCCTTGCATTGTGCTGGTGTGAAGAAAAACTGAACATTTAGCTTTGCCACATCGTTTAAGTGTTTGATATTTTCCGAAGGAATTGCTGACAGTTGATACCTTTCTTGCTACTTCTACTGACACACCTAAGGTCGCCCTCACGTTAGCGCGGCGACCAAGAGCAAAAGTGAACTTCCTTTCATCGTCCCAGCATGACGAAACGTGACGATTGTTTCCAAATTTAAGCACAGTTAGGTAATTTCCTCCAACAGCATATAGGTGAAAAAGAATGGCTATGCCTTGTAGGCGGCTGCAATTCCAAACGCAGGTCACTAGTGGACACATTTCAGAACATCTTCAAAAGGAGGATCACTGACGAAAACCCTTCCCAGCACCCTTAAAAGTGGATCACGGCGATTACATTGCATAAGATGACATACGATCAATGGGGCAAACAACAAGTTCGTGCGTCCCACGGCCACTTATCGCCATTAATCTGTATTTTCAGAAGCGGTCGTCCAAGAAGCATCGGGCGCCGGATCCTCCGTCGACTCTCCTAGTGGTCTGCTCTCCTGTGATTATTGACTATCACATCACCGGTGTGTCGACATCTAGGTAGATTAGCCACAGCAACTCGGGTGCGTGTGTGTGTGTGTGTGTGTGTGTGTGTGTGTGTGTGTGTGTGTGTGTGTGTGTGTGTGTGTGTGTGTGTGTGTGTGTGCGTGTGTATGTGTGTGGTGTGTGTGTGTGTGTGTGCGTGTGCGCACGCGTGGGTGTGTGTGTGTGTGTTCACTGGTAGAGTAGTCACAGTCGTCGGTGCGTGTGAATGTGGTGGGAACAATCGTCTCGCCACGATTGAAGGTCACAGGCTGGAGGTGGCAACTGCTAAAGACGATTCACACACAGACGCTGAAGACAGGGTTCACACACAAACTCTGAACACCAAGGTTCACACATAAGCTCTAAGATACCAGGACTCACACACAAGCTCTGAACACCAGGACTCACACACAAACTCTGAAAATCAGGGCTCACACACAAACTCTGAGACACCAGGGCTCACACACAAACTCTGAGACACCAGGACTCACACACAAGCTCTGAGACACCAGGACTCACACACAAGCTCTGAGACACCAGAGTTCACACAAGCTCTGAGACACCAGAGTTCACACACAAGCTCTGGGACACCCAGGACTCACACAGACAGTGAGACACCAGGACTCACACACAAGCTCTGAGACACCAGGGCTCACACACACAAGCTCTGAGACACCAGGACTCACACAGAGGCTCTGAGACACCCAGGGTTCACATACAAGCTCTAAGGACCCCAGGTTCACACACAAGCTCTGGAGACACCAGGGCTTACACACAAGCTCTGGACACGAGGACTCACGCAGGCACTGAGACACCAGGACTCACACACAAGCTCTGAGACACCAGGACTCACACACCAGGCACTGGACACCAGGGGGCCAGCTGGCCAATATGATCATTATGATCGATTGTGCAGCTGATTGTGACTATGGATGAAGAGAGTGGTTAGTGACGTTAAGGCTTCGCTATCTAAACCCCTCACCTGCAACGGAAGTAGGCTGAATTGTTGTGTGAAAACTCGTGGCTTAGATTGCAAGTCGTGCATTTGGATTCCTCGTGTGCAGTTCTGATCATTTGTGGTAATAAGAGTTTAAAGTGGTTGTATGTCAATCCATCGAGTGTTGGGAGGTGGTTGATTCTGTCACCGGGATTGGACATGCTAAAGGGGATGCTGAATACCTGAGAGACAGCATGAATTCAATTAATTGATGTTAATGACTGATGTATGTGTAATAGATGTGTGACTCCATTAAACTGATCCCGCGAATGCGTGTTGTAATTTTTGTGATGCTTCTTTCTTGTACCAAGGAAGCCAAAGCGGACTGACCGAGTAAGTGGGAGGCAGGAGCACATGCCAACAACAAGCATACGTATCATGTGTGTTCTCTACTTGGTTGGAGGTGATTTTCTGATTGTGCTTTGGTGCATCCTTAAGTGTGAATATTTCTTAAGTAGTCACATTTCAAAAACATGTCCAGTTGCCTGCACCAATTATGAAGCTATGAAGCTCCAAACCGTACCTCATGACTCTTTTAAGAATGCCCAGTCACTTCAACACCACCTTACATGATCGCAGCGTAAACATAATGGAATACTACACATGCCCATTTAGGCGCCTCTCAGCATTTTATTAGCCATGCATGTAGCTGACACGTTGTCAAAGTGCTGCAAGCGCACCAACCCGCCCCGGGGATGTGTGTGTGGGCAAAAGTATTTGCATCCCACACATCACATGGGCAACGTCCATGCTGTTGGCGTTAGCATAGTCACATACGCGGCCACACCTGACTACCATCCGGGATACGATGCTAGTCGGCGGCAAATGCGCTCGCTTCGTTCTTTATGCTGGCTTGCTGACTACAAGAAGGTTGCCTGAATCGAGATGAATCATCGTCATGTCTTGTGTTCGTGCTTCGTACAACTCAGTTCTTATCCGAGGAGATGTGAGACGTGGTGTACTTGGACACACACATGTAAACGCACTCCGACTCCATAGATGTATTGATCAGTTACAACACGCATCTCCATATACTGACACCCACCACATGCGATCTGCACGGTTATTTTCTTGTCTGATTGTGGAATCGCCGTTCAGCTGTAGTAGCGTGTCAAGCGTCGTATGTAGTTCTCCTGTTCCAGTGATGGTGATGCAAGTCGTATCCACGACAGCTGTGTGTCCACGCAAGAGTTGCGAGCTTGTCACAGCGCGTTCACAGCTTCCTTGCGCTCTGCACACGATGACTGCCTAAATCCCGTCACCGCCCGCCCATCGCCCAATGTAGTAGTGTGCAGGCTTGTGTTGCAATACACGTGTTGTAATTGTGCATACATGCGATTGGTGTTTGTCTGTCAGCAATGGCGAGCCAGAAGCAAGCTTTTACTGCACAGCTCGTGCCTTATCTCGAGCCGTTTTAGCGTCATCATCAGACAGACAATTGATTGGGCACCCATTACATAAAGAAAAACGTTAAAAATGACTTTATAATATGAACTAAGCAAATTATGACTATGACTAAGTGCTTAGGATTGATGTAGAGTATATACGATTTGGCTGCTTAACACG
>JAOTOL010000397.1:0-60875 GCA_034440575.1 Imbricaverruca yamaguchii | reverse complement strand
CCAAGTTTAGCAAATGAGCGCCGTCCCAGAGCACTACCACAGATGGAGCTGTCTGGAAGCGGGGATCGCTGGCGCATTTTATGGAGCAACTTTTATGGCACTTTGTTGTGATGGTATTTAGGCCACCCATGCACACTGCTGCCAGCTTGTCAGGGTGGGTTACACACACGTTCGCCAAGGACCGACAAAGTTCTTCTGCTAGTCCATTGCCACTGTGATCTTGAACCACTGGTGCAGCGATAACAAACAACTGTATCATGCTGTCCGCCGGCGCTTCGGTGACTACAGCCACCACGGCGGTGATGTCGATAGTCCACTTCGCCACAGTAACCTTGTCTGCGCACATCCAGATGCAGGGCTGGCGTGCGATAAACTTCTGTAGCATGCTGCTCATGGTAGAGGAGAGCTGCAAGCACATGGTCGGTACAAACATGCTGGAGTGGTTGAGGCTGCCCACTTGCGTGCCGTTTTGGTGCTGCAGAACGACCAAGTCCTCAAACAATGCCCGCGACAGAGGAGCGCTTCAGCACGTAATACCCTGTCCGAAGAACGTGGCGCGCAGCATCCTTGTTTGTCGCAAACCAGTCCTTCGCCAGTTGTGTTGCTGTTTGCTTGGCAGTCACAGCCTTCTGGTGATGCAGGCCACAGAAGTGGTTCTTGACCGAGACTCTCAGTAGTCGGAACTGCTTTGGCAGCACTTGCCCCTCCTTGAAGGTGTCCCCCAAACCGAAGTCATATTTGAAGACCCCTCTCGTGCTTGTATCGGCCGCAGAGCAGGACACAGGTACGCAGATAGAGCAGTATAGCAGGCCAACTTCTGGAGAAGCGGTAAGATGGTGGCCGGTTGCCACTTCCAGAGCGGCGACGCTTCTGCCAGATCGCAGCAGCGTCCTCGCGGTTTCAGAACCTCTATTCTCTTCATTTTGTCCATTCTTGCTGCCATTCATACTTATGCTTAGCAGAATCTTAATGATCTGGTCGAGTATTGACCCGTTCCGTTTCACGCGCGAGTCGATATCCTTCACCTTTGATAACAGTGTGTTGGTATCACTTGTGGTACCAGGTTCAGGGCGGATGTCTTGTGCTGAGTCGCCAACGATGGGATTGACAGCTACATCAGCTTCCGAACGACCAGCACCGTCAGAGGTAGACGAGGACGGGACACGATCCATATTTTCTTTCACTACAGGGTCGGTTCTCCCCCCACCCTGCAGAGGCTCCGCATCGGTCTGAAAGAGGTCGCAACGGTAAATGCGCATGAATGCAAATACGTATTTTGAACCAGAACCAGAACGGTTTCCGCTGTGTTTTTAGAAAAAAAACAGCGAAAAAGCGAGCAGAAGAATTGGACTTGATTAGAAACTGTAATGGAGATGGCAAACAGTTCTTTAGTTTTACAACCTGAGTAAAGTTTCTAGCACAGTGGGTCCACTGGAGGTGAATGGCACTGTATTAAGTGAGGATGTTGAGATGATTGAGGAGCTGAAGAAGCAGTTTAAATCATCGTTTACAGTGGAAGATATAACCAATCTGCCAACCGTAGATTATGGGTCAATGACAGGGATAAGATAAATGATGTTGACTTGATTGATAGTGGTGTTGTTCTCAATCATATTAGGAAAATAAAACCAAACAAGGCAGTAGGACCTGATGAAATGTATGCTAGGCTACTGCGTGAAGCTAAAAATGAACTGACAATTCCACTTAGTATAATATTTTATAGATCAGTTTCACAAAGTAGAATTCCAGAAGACTGGAAGAGGACAAATGTAGTTCACGTTCTCAAGAAAGACAAAAGGGGGAAAGTTGAAAACTACGGACCTGTAAGCCTCACATCCTAGTCAATTCTCAAGGATAGAATCTCCCCAGTCAATTATCAAGGATAGAATAGTTAGTTTTCTGGAGTGGCATAATGAATAGACCATGTCCTTGGTCCGAGATCTTTCCTGTGATTGGTTGTGGAGGTCTACCTAGATCTGAACGAGCTGAGGATTTTTTTTTCGCGCTTTCCGGAGAGAAACCTAGTAAGTGGGCGTGATTGAAGTGACTTAGGGTCCAGTAAGTTTACATACGTTTTGGGGGCGAGGCACCCATAACTGCATAGTTTAGCATCAGGCCAAAGGTGGTGTGTTACATGAATGGCCTCAAAATAGATACTGACTAAATATGCGCACCAAGTAGGTACAGTGGAAGTCCAAGAAACCTAAACTGGAACATAAAAGTTACACGGCTATTGCTACGGTTGGGACTTGAAAGAGCCCCCTCCTGATCATTAAACAAAGATATATGAACTCCTGGAGAGGTAGTGTATAGTTCGTTTTCTGGAGTGACATAATGAATAGACCATGTCTTTGGTCAGAGATCTTTGCTGTGATTGGTTGTGGAGGTCTACCTAGTAAGTGGGCGTGATTGAAGTGACTTAGGGTCAGTAAGTTTATATACTTTTTGGGGGCGAGGCACCCATAACTTCATATTTTAGCATCATAAAGACATAAAGACATAAAAGATTAGTGCAACTATGAGCCACAAGGGCCCTTCTTGGTTGCACTCTGTATACTGAACCAGTTGCCCACCAAATCTGTCGATCAGCCCTCCCTCTAATACTCAAAAAGCAAGCCCTCTATTCGTATAATGATTGTCTATGCTGTTTTTAAAGATGTTCAATGTGCTGTTACTGACAATGTTTTCTGGCAGCTGGTTCCAGTGTTCTACTACCCTGTTGGTGAAGAAAGTCTGCCTTAACCTTGTTCTGCTCTGGTTAACTTTAATTTTGAATTTATGACCTCTAATTGCATCATTTCTGTTCAATTCAAACACTTCCCCAAGATATCCCCTCTCCAGACCATGGACAAATTTAAAGACCTCGATGAGATTTCCTCTCAGCCTTCTATATCTAAGTGAAAACATATTCAATTTATTCAATCTTTCCTCATATGCCAGGTTGCTTATGCCATTAACCATTTTTGTAGCCCACTTTTTACTCTCTCTAAAAGCCAACAATCTTTTTCACAGCTAGGGAGACCAAGCTTGGATGCAGTATTCCAAGTCTTTTTGCAGCGAGATATGCTCATCTTGACCTGTTATTGCCCTAAAGACCTTCAAATCATCCGCAAATTTCAAAACTTTACTGCTTCGGCCACCTTCAGTGTTATTTACAAATATAATGAACAGTAGTGCACCAAGTACTGACCCCCTGGGGGACTCCACTAAGAACATTTTGCCATGAGACTTTGTAACATTTTGCATCACTCTTTGCTGTCTATCTGAAAGCCACAACTCTATCCATTTTAAGATGCTACCAGCAATACCAAGGGACTGAAGCTGTATCATTAACCGTTTATGGGGTACCTTGTCAAAGGCCTTACTAAAGTCAAGATATGCTACATCAACCTGATTTCCCTGATCAAATTGTTATATGGCGAAGTTCAAAAAGTCCAAGAGGTTTGTGAGACACGATCGTACTTTTCTAAACCCATGTTGAGTATCTTGAATCAATCTGCTACCTTCCAGATAACTAACTATTATATCCTTGATAATTGATTCGAGTACCTTGCAGACTACGGATGTGAGACTTACGGGCCTATAGTTTTCAACTTTCCCTCTTTCTCCTTTCTTGAAAACAGGAACTACATTTGCCCTTTTCCAATCGGTTGGAATTTCATTTTGTGAAACTGATCTACAAAATATTATACTAAGTGGAAATGCCAGTTCCTTTTCAGTTTCCCGCAACACCCTAGCATAAATATCATCAAGTCCTGCTGCCTTGTTTGGCTTTATTTTCCTGATATAATTGTAAACAACATCACTATCAATGAAATCAACATCATTTGTCAGATCCCATGTCACTGAACTATGGTGTACGGTCGGCAGATTGGTCATATCTTCCAATGTAAACACTGATTTAAACTGCTTGCTCAGCTCCTCAACCATCTCACTATCCTCACCCAATGCAGTCCGGTTTACTTCCAGTGGACCAATTGTGCTAGACACTTTACTCAGCTTGTAGAAACTAAAGAACTTTTTACTGTCCCCATTGCAGTTTCTAGCTAAATCCAGTTCTTTTGCTCGCTTTGCTGCTCTGGTTTTTTGTTTCACAGTGTCTCTAGTTTTTCGATACGCCTTTAGATTAACGACATTTGAGGCTTCTTTAAAGACTCTAAATGCAGTTTTCTTAGCCTTAATTGCTTTTATCAAGTCTGGTGTAAGCCATGCTGGCTTTCCTACCCTTCCTTTGCGTCTTTGCTTTTGGGGGACATGTCTAATCTGAATTTCCTTCAAGTAAGATTTGAACTTTTCCCACATTTCACAGGTATTTAAATTGGAGAATTCTTCGTCCCATCTGATGGCACTTAAAGCCGCCATCATGCAGTCAAAGTCTGCTCTGTTGAAATTTGGAACCTTTACCAAATTATCCCTAATAATTTTCCCTACATGTGCCTTGAATCTAACTATGTTATGGTCACTTCTTCCCAGAGTTTCTCCTACAGTCAAGTCTTGAACCAAGTCACTTAAATCCGAGAATATAAGGTCCAAGAATGAGTCATGTCTGGTAGGTTCCGATACAAACTGGTGTAAGAACAGGTCCTCTTCAAGGCATTTCCTAAACATTTTGCATGATGGGGAGCCAACACCAACATTTTCATAACCTTTTAGATTAGTCACCAAGAAAAAGGCACTTCCTCTTAAAGTTTCTACTGATTTCCTCACATGTCACCTTGTCAAGCTCCAGTTGCTGAGAATGTGGCAGGGTTCCTGATCGGTAGAAAGCTCCTATCCTAAGAGTATCCTGCATCAGGCCTAAGTTGGTGTGTTATATGAATGGCCTCAAAATAGATACTGATTAAATATGCGCACCAAGTAGGCACAGTCTGTAAGTCCAAGAAACCTAAACTGGAACATAAAAGTTACATGGCTATTGCTACGGTTGGGACATTGCTTTATTTAGTCCAGACCATGAATGATGATCATGGATGTGACCTACATAAATGTGGAAAGGATGCTTCCTGTTGACTGTACTGTCCATATATTTGTACTGAGCTACCAAGTTTTGTAGTATTTTGCATGGCTGCAGAAGTGGACTCAGTCTATGGATTTGCCATCCGTCAGTATATATGTAATTGTTTACAGATGACACAAAGACATTGATTGATTGATTGATTATTTGGGCTTGGGGGTGCATCAACTGCTACTGGTTATAAAGACATAAAGACATAAAAGATTACTGCAACTATGAGCCACAGGGCCCTTCTGGGTTGCACCCTGTGCACTCAACCAGTTGCCCACCAAATCAGTTGATGAGTGCTCCCTGGAGTACTGAAAAGCCAGCCTGCTATTCTTATAATGAGTGTCTATGCTGTTTTACAGACGTTCAATGTGCTGCTACTAACAATGGTTTCTGGCAGCTGGTTCCAGTGTTCTACTACCTTGTCGGTGAAGAAAGACTGTCTTAACCTCATCCTGCTGTGATTAACTTTAATTTTAAATTGATGACCTAATCGCATCATTTCTGTTAAAACATTTCCCAAGATATCCCTTCTCCAGACCATGGAAAAATGTAAAGACCTCTATGAGATCTCCTGTCGGCTTTCTATATCTACGTAAAAAACATTCAATTTCTTCAATCTTTCCTCATATGCCAGGTTGCTCATACCATTAACCATTTTTTGTAGCCCTCTTTTGTACTCTCTCTAAAAGGCAACAATCCTTTTCATAGCTAGGAGACCAAGCTTGGATGCAGTATTTCAAATGTAGCCTGACATTTGCACAGTAAAGCTTCCTGATGACTTCCTCATTTTTGCATGATACATTCCTATTTATTGCCCCAAGCATTCTCAGTGCCTTCTTCCTGGCTTCCTTGGTCTGTTCTGATGCCCCCCAATTTTGTTTTTAGAATAACACCTAAATCCTTCTCCTGTTGAGTCACTGATAATACTTGGTCACCCATCAAGTGTGGTTATGTAGCACCTATTGACATAAAGACATAAATGATAAGTGCAACTATGAACCACAGGAGCCTTTCTTGGTTCCACTGTGTGGAAATAATACACTAGTTATCCATTAATTAGCCCTCCATGGAATGCTGATGATTTTATGAAAAGATTAAGATGATTTTAATAAAGAAGCATCAACCACCATAACCTTTGTGGAACAGTGTTCTAAATATTTTAGCTGGCTCAATGCTGAATGTTCTTGGACAAATGCTTGCTGGACAAATCCTGAATGCCGCTGCTGATATGTTGAAGTTTTCACCCCATTGAAAGCACTGACATTTTGCCTCCAGGCATAGGTGATGGATCGTACTCTGGCTACAGCAATGTTTTTTTAAGAGTAGATGACTAGAGTAAAATACTCCCTCTGTCATGTGGATAACCTGGAAAAGAGGTACCTATTTTAGTTGAAACACCTTGTGTGCATTGTGCCACAGCTGAAAAATGCTGAACATAATCTAATTTTTACCTATACCTTTCATGATACAACTATTATTTAATATATTATGGATGTATTTACACTGACATTTGCATGGTGCAGTCTGCACTATGCAGACTGATCACACACTTTGATACAAATGATTTATTTTACATCCGTAAGTAAGCTGAATGTTGAAACTATGATGATACCCAGAGCTATGATGCTATGAAAACTATGATACCCAGAGCTAGTTTCGTGCCAGTTAGTTTTGTTTGCTGTTCTTTTGTGAATATCATCATTTGCCCATAATTCACTGAATTTTGGAGCTATAGACAAATTTTCATGCTAAAATTTGAGTTGTTTATTTGAGTTATCCCATTTTTTTCACAGAATTTGGCATACTTTTTAAAAAGTGATGAAGCCATACAGGTTGTTCCGCAACTCCGATTTGTACTCTCCAGCTTGTTTTTTATCCATGCACTTTTTTGGGCTCCAACATCAGTAGCTTCCTGCTCTCCAGCATTTTTTTAAGGGGCCATTTTTTTTGTTGGGGTGGGGGGGGGCAAGGCCATTTTTTATTCTCTGACTCTATGGTCAGGAATACATTTGTATTCTGACTCCCGGTTAGTGAACCACTTTTCCCACATTGATTGGCAAGCTAGCAGTCAGCTGGCACAAGTGGTTGGCATCAGAAAAGCTAGAGGGAAACACTGAACAATTACTGTCATTTACTTCCTGGAAAGCATTTATCATATTCCATTCAGCTGCACTGGCATGCTGTCACATGACTTACCCGTTCCATAGGAGCATAGCTTGCAAACCTCGCTCCTGGCTCAAAGCCATAATTTTTTACTCTGGCGTTTTGAAAACCCCCCATGCCTCTTGTTGTGTATCCTAAAGCTGTCGGGTCTGCCATTAAAGGTACATCCCGGATATCCACAACGCACCTTTTGTTCAGAAGGGGAAAGCTTCTCCCCAGTTCTCTTCCGCTTCGGCATAATGTGATGATCCCACCCTGTTCTCACAGCACCTGCACAAAAACCTTCAAATTCCCAGAACCGTCAACTCGGAAGAACCGTGGTTAACTCTTCAAGGTCTTAAACCAAAGCCGGGTGCAGATCCAATTGTTGGTGGTTCCCTACATCACCTGGTTTAGTTCTGAATATATTTCTTTTTAATCTAGACGGCGTGATGTATCTTCGGTTCTAATATAATTTATCAGCATAAAATATACAGTAATAAAATATGCACGTTCTTTATAATGATGCATAACGTCAGAATAGAGTGCCTCACTAGTGACCTCTTTTGGCAAACATCCGCAAGCAATCCAGTTGATAGATGAAACCGTGAAAACGCACCTAACCGGAAATTACTCATGAGAAAGAGATGCAAAAAAACAAGGGAAGCAATAATCGCGAGCTGAAGAAAAAATGTACAGTTGTGAATAACCACCTGACAAATAACATGAAGCTGTACCTGATATAAATTTGTTTTATAATACAACCATGCATTCATTCTTCCTCTTTGCATCATAATCTCTCGCCCACCGTCGTGGGCAGTGCTTCGCCTCTACATTTTGAAGTTATGGCTTTAACACGTGCACTGGAGGGGGGGGGGGGCGAAATCCGCCCACCCCTCCGGTTTTTCGTAGTTAACTCCACATTTACCGGACGTTGTACGCCATTCTTTGTGTACCTGCCAATAAATGACCGGCGCGTTGTTTGAAGTAAGATAAATTAAAAATGGACCGAAAACTTTTCGAGTTAGGAGTCGCTAAATTCACAAAAAAATTCAGCGCCGGACCGCAAATATCGGCCCTGATGCGCTTCCCGTATACTGGCAAAAAGGAAGTGTTCTTGGCAACACTAGCGACTTGTTTGATGCACATTGTTATGCTACATTGTCTCAAAGTCGTGTCAGGTCACCGAGGTCAAGTCAGGTCAAGTTAATGGCAAGTTAATGAAACCAGACTTGGCCAAATGGAATGTTGTCATAAATCCAAATGACTGTTATGCGATTGATGTCACCTTGCATGTTGTTCCCTTCACATCCTGAAAACTACTGTTTGCCATTGTTGTTGGAGTAGTCGAGCGGGCGGCCCAGTTTCGGTAACTGGAGCAGGCAATGACCTGATAAAGTGCTGTTATATAGATGGCCTGAGGTCAAATGCCGGGTCTAACATCTGTATTGTATCATTGGTAACGTCCAAAACATCATTGATGTTCATTTTGGAGCATTTAAACACAATCACATCGATTCATAACAATGACAAGCCAAGCCACACAAAACTAGAACGCTTTCACACTTTTACCTCATTTGACCTCGAAGATATTGACCTAAGGTCATGAAATTTACACCAAATAGAGTTCACTACCGTACCCATCCACCCCTCCACGCTGTGAATTTCGGTGCTCCAGCTTTGATAGGAGCCGAGATCTTAGGGGAAGGGGGAGGGCTAACACACGCCCTGTATGGGTGGAGAGCGAAATCCGCCCAATTAATTTAGAATGTTATGTCAAAAGTGTAAAGTCAGGTTATCTAGGGCCAAATAGTTAGTCAAGGTAAAGTGAAGTCACCTCCAAAAAAGTTAAACCAGTCGTCACGCTTTAACGGATAAAGATATCTTAATGAAACTTTCAGTTTTTGCTTATCTTTAGGGATACAAGAAAACGCACCGGAGGACTTTTTCATTTTGTCCGTTTTTGATTATTTATTAGTTTGATATATTTGCCCATTGGAGCTAACTCGAAGATTCTAGTTAAAGTAATCTTTTTTAGTGGAGTATTTGCCATCGTCGCAGAATTGACTCGGCGTTGTTTCGGAGTTCTGGGTGGTCTGTCGCATCTGAGGGGGCACCTTCCACCTGCCGTCATCTCCGCGCTGGTCAATGCTCTGATCTTCTCGCAGATCCGCTACTGTATTTCTGTGTATGGTAACGGAGCCAAAAAGAACCTATCTCGCATTCAAAAAATTATAAACTACTCGGCTAAGGTAATTTTCGGCCGCAAAAAGTTTGACCACGTTTCGGATCTGCTGAGAAGGCTGGGCTGGCTCAGCGCGGAGAACCTGGCGAGTTATCACACCCTTCGCCTCATACACAAGGTGCGTCTCCATGGTGAGCCAGAGTCACTGGCTCACGATCTCACCACCATGGCGGAGATTCGTGACCGGACCACCCGTCAAGACCACAACTTGTATGTCCCCCGGTCCCGCACCGAGATGGGGAAGAGACGCTTTAGTTCCAGAGCGCCACACATGTACAACTCACTGCCACCTGAGCTGACGCGACTTCCCGTGTCGATCTTTGGTCGCCACCTACGGGAATATCTACGTGACGTGCCGCCCGCGCCGGACTGATAGACTGCTCGACTTGCTGTTATTTTATATATATATATATATTTTTTTTATAGTTTAACTTGTAGTCTGTGATTTTGACCCTCTTTTTTACCTTTTGTGCTGTGTTGTTTTATCTATTTGACGCGATGTCGTAATAGCCACAAGTCAATTGTGGATGACGTCAATAAAGTCTGTCTGTCTGTCTGTCTGCTTCCAGTTCAAACACAGGATTCTGACTAAAGTAAGCATTTTTATTAGGGAAAGTTGACTTCCAACAACGTTTCTCGGTCTGCTCCACCCACTGGAGAAGGAAAATTAAAGAAAAGTTGAAAACTCAAAATTTTGAAATAAAAAAAAAAGAAAATGTTTATTTTCTGGGGACAACAAATTATAGCCTTGGTCGATTTCGCTGTCCTTTTCTCATTCCAAATACTTTTTTTTATATATCCCCAAAATGAACTCCCCAGAGTAAAAAACATAATGCAAGTCGTGAAACGTCGTGAAAATCTAGCCCCCCTGGTGACGTAACTTTTGGGGAATTTTTGGGGGTGGAACCGGACCCTACTCGTCGAGGGCTTTCCGATGACACCTCTTTCGTTTTCGTGCGATGCTTAGCTTGGATTTTAGAGGGGGTCTTCAACCGGCCCTCCCCCCCGAGACGGGGTGGGAGGATTTGACAGGAAAGACGGCGCGGGTTAATCCGTTTTGATTGACGAAAAATTGAAGCAACATATGTTATTAAAAGTACCTATAATGAAGTTAGGCGCAATACGAAGCGAAAAGGCAAGATGGCGTTTCGGCACTAAGTGGATTCTCCATATTCGGAAGTAATGTTTCGATCAACCATTTCCTGAATATTTTGTTCCAGGATAGGCTAGGTTGATGTAAAACTGGGAAAGGGAAAATATTATGGAATTCATTTTTTTTTCTCTTCAAAATGCCAAAATAAAGTGGGATTTATCCGAGGATAAATTCATATTTGGGGGTAGCATAGGCTAATTTTCCCGTGGCTGAGTCCCCCACCCCAACTGATATTGCGATCCTACGTCCTTGACATAAACCATGAGCGATGGTCAGCCATGGCTCAAACCAGTGATATCGCTGTAAGTGTGAAGTATAGACCTTTCAGCAGGGGCGGTCGGTCCATGTAAGGCACTAAGGCAGTGCCTCACCTGAGTAGAGCTGGGAAG
Source organism: Imbricaverruca yamaguchii (assembly GCA_034440575.1). Lineage (NCBI taxonomy): Eukaryota > Metazoa > Arthropoda > Thecostraca > Neoverrucidae > Imbricaverruca > Imbricaverruca yamaguchii. The sequence continues at coordinate 49,941 of JAOTOL010000397.1, read as the reverse complement.
TATTGTTATGTACTATTTTCATAAAATGGTGATCCACTGAAAAATGGCAAGCTTGAAATACTTGAAGCAAATATGCATTGGTGACTCATAACTATGGTGAAAATTGAACTTCATTTACATTTACATCCTTTGCAGCTTAGCTTCCAAACAGCTCTATTACCGGTCTGCAGAGGCTACCCCCTCGCATATTTCACCTTATAGTCAGTCTTCGTTTCACAACAAGCGCGTTGTAGGCCGGGCCTCCAATATCGTTTGGCAATCGGTGACGTCACATGGGCTGGACAATTGCTCAGTCCCGTAGGCGGCGCCCCAGCGAAACTTCCGTGTTGTCCACACATTTCCTATCTTAAATACCATCCAATGTGGAAAAATCGAGTTAATTTGAAAGCTTAAAGAATCTTGTCCGCGGATATGAGCCATATTTCCTCTAATATTTGCATTTTTCGCTTGGACCCGCGCTGACTGCATTCATGTCAAGCGCCGCAGGAATCGAGCGGTGCCACAGGTATTAGCAGTATGATGAGACAAGCAAACTGAAGATCACGGCCGGGAAGGAGGGGTGGGAGCAAGTAAGAGCTAACTGTTGCAACATAATTCCTCCCCACTCGGTGCAGGGTCGTAAACATGGGTAGGGGTACTGTGGGCATGTGCTCTCGTGGGAAGGTGGAACCCATCCGGCCAGGAAAAGGCACCAGCATTATATTTATGCTACCGGCGGATGCACTTATACGGGTTAGAATAGCATGCCCTTATCACCCATGTGCAGATAGGAACCTGCAGTTGGTTTTCAGTATTGTTTGACATTTTCATTCATATACGTCTCGACCAGGGATGTTCTTTTTGTATATTTTTTAAGGGCAAGTGCCCCCTCAATGTTGGCCCTGTCCACTAATATTCTATACTTTTAAAATGGGTACCATTGAACATGCACTCGATCGATGTGGGGCTTCCCATTAACTTCATGGATTTTGCACCCAAATAATCAATAACAATAGTAACAACAATAATAATAATTATGTACATATATAATATAATATAATGATGATAACATATACAATATATATATATATATATATATATATATATATGTGTGTGTGTGTGTGTGTGTGTGTGTGTGTGTGTGTGTGTGTGTGTGTGTGTGTGTGTGTGTGTGTGTGCGCGCGCGCGCGTGCGTGCGTGCGTGCGTGCGTGCGTGCGTGCGTGCGTGCGTGCGTGCGTGCGTGCGTGCGTGTGTGTATGCTAGCCATTTCGGGATATGAAATGGAAATATATGAAAACCTCAATTATATTTGATATATAAAAACTTCCCAGCAATTTCGGGAGCATTTGAACACAAGGGAGAGGGCTGAAATCCACAGATTTCGGAACGATGGTGATAGGTTTGGCACCTTGCAGCGCCAAATTCAGTTGTTCATACTCACCTTAACATAAAATAATAATGGGTACTTATACACAATACTGGTCGAAATCCGGCGATTTATTTCTGCCTCATCTCACTTGGGTGCCACGGACCGCCCCTGGTGCTTGGGTACATTAGACATACATACAGCTTCGCTTATGTACATTAGACATACATACAGCTGCGCTTACGTGCATTAGACATACATACAGCTGTGCTTACGTACAATTGTCATGAAATTATGAAAACCTCAATGATATATGAATATATGAGTTTATTTCCAGACATTTTATATATCAAAACTTTCCGACAATTTCGGAAGCATTTGAACACGAGGGACAGGGTTTAAATCCACTGACTTCGGAACGATGGTGATAGGTTTGACACGTTGCAGCGCCAAAGTAAGTTGTTGATACTCATCTTACCATACAATAATAATGGGTACTTACTATATAAAATAATAAAACACTGGTCGAAATCCGTCGATTTTGTTCCGCCTCACCTCATTTGGGTGCCACGGACCCCCTGCCTTTCAGATGGTGTAAATTAAAGCTAACTATAAATAATATTCTTTATTCAACTATTACTTTATCAACTTACCCGATCGTCAGTAACAGCGTAACCCTATATGGCGGGATGAGTTGATAAATCAGTAGTTGCGTGATGTTTTGCTCTCTGTTTAAAAACCCAGAGAATGCCACGGAAAAAATCGTTGAGGATGATACTATAAAATATTATGCATGATACTTTAATCTTGGCGTGGGCGTAGCCAGGGGAGAAAAAAATGCCGAAGCTGTCACCGACGAACCTGTGAGCTGTCTCAATTTTTTTGCATATATGTTTCACAAAACAAGTGCCTCGCACACCTGCTTCGCGGCGTTGAAAAAGAATGTTTGATCCTCGTTGCAGTTCATACATATTTCAGCCAGAAATTGGAGAGACACTTTATTTTTGGAATCGTGAGCTGTGTCACCATTAAGTGCACGAAATATGTTTGGGGGCTACCGGTGGATGCCGCAGGAAGAAGCTGTTTGGACCTTGGTTATCATTTCGAACAATGCAGCTTTCGCCCATGGCTACGTCATAAGGCTTCCTGGTTGACACAGCAGAGAGCTGACCTAATAAGCGGACCATTCCGATACGACATGCCAAGGTACTTCAGTGTTCCCTTAATATTATCCTCCAGATTGAGCTGGTTATCCAGCAAATGGGAAGACGACAGAAAGCGGTTGGCGGGGAGCGGGCTCGTGCGGCCGTTCCCAACGTTCTCACAATGGTGTATAACTGGAATTTTCCCGCACACTCAGGTACACGCTGCTGGTAGGTGAGAAGAGTTTAAGGCAAAGACTTGAGCTAGGCTAGGTCGTGGAGTCATACTTTTTGTGTTATTTGTGGCTAATCAGTTGAGGCCACATTGCATCACCTGCCTCGCAACTTGGCAGGAAGGGAGGACACCGCCGAGAATCGACCGAACACAGCACCTCTTGTTTCTCAGACACCCAGTTTCCTACTGAGCTACAGATGCCCTGGTGTCTCACTTTCCTTCTACTGAACACGCGCGTGCTCCTTATACGCATATATTGCGCACTTAGTAGATGCCGTGCTTTTGTGGCGCGTGATGACAGTGCCAGCCAGCGACTGGCGTAGACTTGTCGAGTGCCGGGTAAAGTTGAACCCGGCTTTGCGCTGAATGGCCCGGATCACATCATCGGTCCGGCCCGTTCCAGCGCACTACCAGCTCCTTCGCCGCGTTGGCGTGGTCGAGCTGACGGTGCATGCCGAACACTTCCTGCACTGCACTCCCCACGTTTTCTACAACACTCTCAGTAGGGAAGATGAGCCACAGTCGGGTTACCAAGTCCACGTATGGTCCAAGGCTGGGCGTACTGTCGCGGCTCTTCCACAGTACCTTCAGCAGCTGCTGGTTGCACCCATTCGCGCAGCGCGGCTCGTGCAACACCTTGTAGCCTGCGGTCGCGGATTCGAGGGACAAGCGGCACGACGGCGGAACGACGCGGCGGGCCACCAGGCGACTGGCAGCACGCTGGATGGTGCCGGCACTGGCGTCACTGGTAGCCCTGATGCGCTCCACATCGGCCACCTCCCTGATGTCGAGCATGGCGTCCATCAGGCTCTGGTTGTCTGTGCCCATTCTTGAACCGGTCGCATTCAAGCCGCCTCGCCTGTGCCTCAATTGCCTGGCCAAGCTACCGCAGAAGGCTGTGGCGTCCTTCGTCTGTGAACGAATGGCAGAGCCTGAATTAGCTGTACACGAGAGGTATAAAACAATATGGCCTGGATATTTTGAAAGGAAATTAATTCGAAGTGCTTTGGCAGGCAAATGCCACGGCCAATAGTGGGACGAAATAACTACTCAGCCATCTATCACAGTACTCTCACTTATGATATGCATGTGCAAATACATGGAACGCATCTTTCGTGAAAAGACCGGAAAAAGCGTGTGATGATGGAAAAGGTTAGCCTTGGCAGTCACAACCTGTCACAGCATTGTATAAAAAGTGATTCGTCTTCGAAGAAAATAACATATATGGCTCAAAAGTGCATTCATCAATAAGCCAAGCCCATCATCTAGGCTAAGCTAGGGTAAATTTGTAGTAGCGAGCGATTTACTATTTGCATATCGATGAGCTACTTTATGTTGAAAACAAAACAGGTAATCTACAATGACAAATAAATAAATGAACAGAACAGAACACACACAGAGCATATAGAGATTGAACATGAACAGAACATACATAGAGGCCATTGGTATTGCGGATGCGAGACGACTGAATGCCCACGTGGGCGACGATGTGGGCTCAATACTGGCTTTTTCTTTGCTGGATAAGCGCAATATGAATGTTAAAAATACTCCGGATAAATGCAAATAGGTATGTTTCAAGGACAACTCTTCAGGGTAAAATAGCGCTGCTCACCACCGCTTTGTCGCACGGCGAGAAGCTCGACAGAGTTGGCCATGTGGTATCCATATCGGCCAACTCAATGATGTCTGCCACGGAGACGTCGCCGCGGGTGGGGACATCCAGAATTTCAGCCATTTCACGGATGGTGCAGATGGTGTGTCCGAAGCCGGCCACGTACTACCACGGTAGGTTCTGCACCTGCTGCTGTATCCGACTTCCACTGGCCAGCACCTTGTACACGTCGATTAAGACAGCTACCCGTGCTAGGAAGTCTCCATCTGTGAGTGCACAAAATACTGTTTATTTCAACTGCTTATATAGTGAAGAATAGATATGACTCCTATGACGAAAACATACGAGGATTCAATGGATGGGGAAGATACCCCTTAGTTGACGAGCATTGTTATTATATCGTGATGAGCTCAATTATCCCACGTTTGGTTGTTTAAAGGGCTTTGAGGTCTCACATTTTAAGTCCAGGATTCCGCAGGTGAACATGACTCCAGCGAAAACAATACAGTGTTGCGTGCCGCGCAGGGTTCACACCGCGAATTTCTATATTATGTATGGAAAAATGGGAAATATTACTATTATGAGGTAAACAATCAAACTTAGCTAACCTTTCAGCGCCCTCAAGTCGGCTTGCAGTTCGTCGCGGACGCCGCCTCTCTGCTCCGTGGCGATGCGCCCCTGCAGCACGCGCGTCATCGCTGGGATGTTGGTTTGAAACGTACTCAGGACATCCGCCGCGTGGGGGGCGAAGCGCGTTTCAGACCACAGCTTTGGCCTGAGCACGCAGTGCCCAAGCTGTGTTCCAGCCTCCAACATACTTTCCAGACCACTGCCGTGGGAGAAGCGTTTGGTGGCACGGGTCACGATAGCGATGGTGGCATCCACCCAGCGGTACGTCGAGTCGCTGTGGGCGTCCCCGTCGGCCAAATTGACCAGATGCGAACCGTCCCACACACACGGCACGCAAGCAGCAGACAGCGGCCGGGTTTCATTTTCACAGTTCATCATCCTGAACAGCTTACCGGGCACACCATTGTGGTGCACCTGGCCATCTGCTGCAATTGCAGACAGCTGCTCGGTGCATGTGATGCCGATTCCGGCTAAGGTAGCTCGCAGCTGCCGAACATGCCCGTCGCCGTCGTGGTCCTTGTCTACGGGCGCCCCAAGCACGAAGCTTTGTCGCATTTACCCTACGGGAGCATCGGGCACGATCGTCGTAATGGCAGTGATGTCGATCGTCCTGTGGTTGATGGTAAGTTTGTCAGCCATCAGTGCGACACACGGCTGGCTTCTGACGTGATCAGCGAGCTTTCGAATGATTTCCGCTGTGAACAGCTCTCGCACTTGCATCATGAACATTTTTGAGTGATTAATATCACCCACGTTCACTCCATTAATATGTTGGAGGACGATGAGGTCTTCGAACACGGTATGTGACAACGACTTTTTCAAGACAAAATATGCCGTCCTCAGCACTCGCATGGCGACACTTCCGGCTTCCTTTTCTCGAGCTGAGGCCTGTCGAGACTTCTCCTCGGACGCTTTCCGAGCTCGGACATGTCGCTCGCTATCGAAGTGCCCCCTCACGGTGTCCTTCAGCCTTCTGAAAGGCAGTGGCAAATGCTCGGCGTATGTGAAAGCAGTGACTTTGCTAAAGTTGTACGAGAACACACCTGCAACGCTTTGTTGGGTGCCCGATGCGCCTTTCGCACACACGGAGCAATAAAAGCCATCCGTCGTCTCAGCCGTTTTTAAGAGGCCTCCACAGGCTGCAAGCAGATCATCGACGCCTCTGGCAGATCTGATGGCGGCGTCGACGTTGCTAGGTAGCTGAGGATTGGTCGAGGCCACCGCACCTGCACTTCCCATCAGTCGAAAAATTAAGGTGGTGTCCCTCTCTAACGCCGATACCCTCGTTTCCAGAGCGCAGCTTGGCTCAAAGGACGACGACACTGAAATAGAAACAGGATATATTAATAATTTGTGGTGTGGTTAACTGGCGTTTACATAGCTGTGATGCCATAGGTGGCACAAACTCCCGCATATTCATCTTTTAAAGCTAAATGGCAGCCACATCTCACTTTTTGTTCATGCCTGAGTGGCACATAAATCAACGGAACATGAATCAAGTGACGTGTGATGCAGCCCAATGTTTACTCCAATGTTAAATGTCGGCTTACACCAGCGACATCCATGATTTGGTCACGGCGGACATTTAAAGTCATAGTGCGCTATGCAGCATAGTGTCCCTATCTTGATCATATTTTTATATATAAAATAAATGTCCGCCACCCAAGATCAGGTGACCAGGAGCGCCCCCTCCCCTTACCCAACTACTGCAAGCACCTTACGTTAACACCATAAAATAAACAGTAAAGTCGCGGCACTCCCAGCTAAGAGATGGAAAACATATAAATAAGTATACAAAGCATCGGGTATTAGAGCAGTAAGACTAATAATAAAGAATGCTGTTAGTAGTCATATCCAAAGGAGGCATATGACTGACCCTGGATCCATCCCAACAAGAAATTAGGGTCTAAACTATAATGTTAGCAGCTGGTTTGTGGCCGGATGGTGGTGAGCACTCCTGATTTGTTTTTGTTTTTTAACTTTGGCTCCTCCCACAACTCCACCCAGCTAAGCATGGGCTTGTTGCTGGGTGGAATGTGGGAGGAACCAGTGGTTGGGTGTTTTCAACTTTATATATGGTTAAGTGCAAGCACACACACACACACACACACACACACACACACACACACACACACACACACACACACACACACACACACACACACACACACACACGCACACACACATAATAAGCATCATTTGACGTTTTGCTATATCTTGGACCTTTAAAATTTTGTATTTCTTAAAGATAGGGTTTGCACTCTGGGGGGGGGGGGGGGGGAAATATACCTTCAATAATACGCATCATTCTTTTCTGAAGTAGCAATAGTTTGTGTATCTGATTAGCATAGTCTGCACCCCAAAGAAAACAGCAATAATTTATATATGGAAGAATTAATGCATTATACAATTTTAGGAGGTGATTCTTCCCTCGGAGATATTTAATTTTTTATTTCATTCCTATGTTGCGACTTATCATGTTTGAGACACTGCTGATATGGGATGCAAATTTCAAATTTTCATCTACGTATACACCAAGGTATTTTACCGGATTCTGATGTAAAATAGAAATTCCATTAAATCCGATCTGGAGATCAATGTCTGTTTTGTGATTGTTATATATCTGGTATACAGTTTTGGATTCATTTAATGACAAAAGATTTTAATGCAGCCATTGCGAAATTTTTGGCAAGGAATTTGCGATCTTGTGATGAAGCTCTGTACAGTCAGTGCTTTTGAAAAAATGGCAGTGTCATCAGCATATAGAAATGTCTCACATTCTACATGCAAATTTACAATATCATTTATATATATTATAAATAGTAATGGGCATACAATTGAGCCTTGTGACACACCCATTTCGATTTTTCTGAAAGTAGAGGTACTGTTATTTATTGTAGTAGCTTGTGTTCTTCCCGATAAATATGACCGTATTATTTTGATTGCATTACCCTTTACACCATATTTTTCCATCTTCGCACACAATATTTATTTGTCAACGGTATCAAATCCCTTTCTCAAGTCAAGGTAAATTCCCACAACATATTCCTTATTTTCAAATCCTTTTGTGATCAGGCTCTGTATTAAGAGTAGAGGCATGTATGTGGACCTCTCTTTTCTGAAACCAAATTGCTTGTCTGAAAGTAGGTTATGTAGGGTGAAATGTTCCAAGAGTTGGTTGTAGATTGTCTTTTCTAATATTTCTAATATATGGAAGAATACTAATTGGTCTGTAGTTGCTAAATGTTGATGGGTCACCTTTTTTGTAGATGGGCTTTACAACAACAATTTTGAATGGCTTGGGGAAGATCCCACTGCTCAGACATAAGTTAATGATATGGGGTAAGTGTGGTAATATTTACTTATATGACTGTTTACATATTCTATAATTTATGCCATCAATTCCAGACCCAATATTTTTTAAAGAAGATATTATTGTATCTAAATTGTTTTCTGTTACTTCTAATAGCACCATTGATATACCTGGGTAGGTGTGCAAATATTCCAAAGCATCGATGTTACTTTCAGGAATTTGTTCTCTCAATTTTGGTGCAATCTCTGTAAAGTATTTGTTAAATCCTTCAGCTATAGCTGCATCATTTTCTAGCGTGATGTATCCATCTGTGTTCATTTTTTCAGGCATATCATGCTTTGAAGGAGCTTGCCTGAGTAACTGGTTAAGCATTTTCCATGTCTCTTGGATTATTTTGATGTTTGTCAAATTCTGCTTCATAATAAAGTATTTTTCCTTCCTGATTATTGTAATCAGTGAATTTTTATACGTATTATATTTTGTTCTTGCTTTCAGCAGTTTGATATTTAAGTTTTTGATTAAATAATATTTGTGTTTGGTTAATTGAGCATAGTATTGCAGGTGAAATCCATAGCTTAATGGAGGTTGTTTTTCTTGATATTTATTTAACAATACATGCCCTCCACGTGCAGTGGCTATTACGGACAGTCTGGGTCACAGATATTTACAAAAAAAAGGATAGATTTGTGGTCAGTAGTGGGAGCAGATGCGCAACAACATTCGTACACCAACATAATACAATACCCATATCACTCTCTGTACTACAAACACCGTGCTTGCAATACTAGCTATAAACGAGTGGTTTGTAGAAGTGATAGGAAAGCGATCTGCCAACCCTGGCGCCGCGCCTGCCCCGGCGTGTGTTCTTGGTGGGCGTTGTCACGGCGACGGCGACGCTCCCCTCGTCTGGTTTCTCGCTTGGGAGGGGTGTCGACTGGCGGGGGCGTCCAAGGTCGAGGCTTTGATGGCGTCACAGTGATGCGGGCGCTCGACGTCGCGGCCCTGTTCGGCTGCGTGCACGTTGATTATGGGGGGACGTGATGGTATTTGGCCAAGGCGATGGTTAGCAGATCCGTATGTATGGTAGAGCTGAAGATGGAAACCTGGTAGACCTGAAGCTAGACGATAGGAGGTAGACGATCACTGTCGTTGAAGACACAGGAATTCCGAGCGGCACCAGTCGTCAGTGAGATAATTTCCTTCTCAACCGCAGTGCAGGAAAGAAGACGGGCAGTAGCTGATGCTTGATGGAAGGGAAGTCACTATGGAGAAAGACGCTGTCGCTTCTGCACTCACTCAGTTTTTCCGGCGTCCATTCACTGCTCTGTAAAATAGTAGAGTAATAACCAGCAGAAAAGTCCACTGAGTCCAGTCACTTCGCACACGTGTAGCGTATAAGTACGCCGGTTTTGTTCAATGGTTCACTTTTTCTTCCTTTTTTTCCTCGTGCACTGTTCACTTGTTCTGTTCACTTCTCACTCACACCTTGCAGTTTCACACACCTTGCATACAGAGGCAACAAAGAGGGAAAGGGAAAAGGTTGGGCGAGCGGCCGAGACGCGTCTGCTCGCGGCGCCGCGCTCAAGCCAACTGATATGACTTGAGCATATGCAAATTTATAAATCCCACTCTTATATGCATCAATTAAACTTCTACATGCTTTCTCAGGATCATTTTCATCAAAAATCCCCTCATGTTCATTGGTTAGATGATCCCTTAAACTGTCAATTTTATTAAAGTCAAAGGTAGTTCTTGTTCTCTTTGTAGTGATTGGTTTTGGAACTGAAAATTCTGATGTTGCAAAAATAGAGAAGTGATCAGTTAAATCAGATTTAATGATGCCAGTTTCTTTTATTTTTGACAAATCATTACAGAAAATATTGTCAATTAGTGTGCACGATGTATCATATACACGAGTAGCCTTTGATATTAGGGGAAGAAAGCCATGAGAGGATATAGACATGAAAAATGAGTCAGCAAAGTGGTTGTTTGGAATTGAAAAAAGGTCAGCGTTTAGATCTCCAATGATGTACGTAGGCATGTTCAGTTTGTTTATTGTTGTAAGACACTCTTCAAATTCAGACAAAAATTGTGCATTATGACCAGGTGCACGATAGATCTGGCATATCAAAATACTTTGTTTATTATTCAATTCTATTTGAGAAAAACAACTTCAGCTTCAGCAGCAACAAAATTAAATAGTTAAAGCTGTTTTGCATTGAGTGATTTCAAAGCATAAATTGCAGACCCTCCCCCAATTTTGTTTTCTCTGCTTTTGCAGAATAGTTCATAATCTTCATCATCTAAGCTAAATTTGTGTTCATTTTCTTTTGTTAGCCATGTTTCTGAAATACATATAAGACTCCATTTGTGATTCAGCTGGTTTAGGAAGATATTGAGCTCATCAAATTTATTTACTATGGACCTTGCATTCAAATGGAGAATATCTATGTTTCTTCCTATGTCAGGACCTATTTCAACTTGTTTACTGATATCCTTAGCATCATAGAAGTTACAATTGTCTCGAATGCGTTCAAAATGAGAATACGTAAGGGCAAGGTCATCTGAGATTATATTCAACAATGGGTTAAATGTTTTATTTTCCAAGGTAAGTATGTATTAGAACGTATTTGTAGGACCTTTGCAGCAAGGTAGTTCAATAGTTGTATTATAGCAATATACTACACTCCTCACCAGACTCGGATGATTACATACCTAGACCGGAGGTGCCTAGCAATAAATGGAGAATATTTACGCCATTGCTGATGTGATTCTAGCATGTTGAGGAAAGTAATGCAATGGGTGTCTGTAAAAAGAAATAAAGAAATGAAGGAATCCTTCGTTATGAAGGAAGCCATGCATAAGTCACATCCAAAGAGTTGCTCAGAAGCAAAACATGAATATATTCATTTTGTGCATAATTGTCTGTGTATTCAAAAAAAAATTCCCATTACACAACTAAGTTATTTAATTTATTTTAACAAATAAGATATATCTTCTCTAAAACGAAAAGCTTCATTTGTTACAAAGTACTAACCAATAGTGCCTTCTCTATTTCATTCGTAAATGTCTAATGAGCGGTAGGTTAACTACGCATAGGAGTACGGCCTTGCACGGAGCAATAGTACGAACGTGTGTTGTATTTTTGTTTGTTTAGGTGCTGGGTGGTGGTAGAAGTCAATGCACGTAAGTATCCTGATCCAAGTATTTGTTCAGCTATTTGCCTAAACTGAGTAAATATGCACAAGTTAATTGAGTTAGTATGCTCACAGCCGGAATTAATAAATACGCATGTACAAGGCACCTGCCTACTGTCAACATGAGAAGGTTGAGGTGCATGTTTTAGCTAGTGTGAAATACGACGTAGGTAATGAAAGTGAATGTAAGTACCTAGGTAGGTACTACCCACCAAGGCAGACAGGCATGTACCTATGCAGGACCTGTGTGAATTTAAATATGATTGCATAGACACCTACATAGGTAATTATGCATCTGTTACTAACTCCTATCTATCCATTTATCACAGTATTAAAATATAAATCCAGGTCAGGTAGGAATAGTTTGATGTACATCATGTTTATTTTGGAGGTAACCTATGCAGGTACCTAATTAGCTGGACAAGTTAAATTTCAGATGCCTAAAACCAGCTGGTGGCATGTTTTATCAGGTATCTAACAGGAATATCTGCATGGCATCCAGGGAAACAGGTAGGACCGAATCAGTAAACCAGATCAGTTAATTTTGCATTGTACCAGAAGACCGAAGCACAGGTGCCAAGAAGGATGGATGCAAGTCAGTGTAGGATTTCCATATTTTTTTCTCGGTAGTGGAGTACAAAATTTTTAGCTGGAGTACGAATTTTTCAGCTGGATTCCACAAAATAGCTATGCACTTGCTGAGAATTAACCTTGTTTTAGTGGGACTAAAAACCAATGTTAGCATTTTTGTTTGCAGAAACATCTTGGCAAACTAAGCCATGTAAAAAAACTTTGCTGCACTAAAAAAATGAGTTGTCCATAACCAGGTAGTATTGCTTTAACGGGATTAAAAATAAATGTTAGCATTTCATGCTGTGTGTACCATACAAACATATATGTGCATATAGCTAACTGCTAAGTCAGCAACATGTCAGCAAGCTAAGTTATGAATAGGTGCAATTGTGCCAAGGAATGCAACCTAGCGGGAAATGCCCTCAGTAGCCAAAGTAATTAAAAAAAAATATACATGTGATATCTGCAAAGTGTATAGATATTGCCTGAGTGTAGGTGGGTGATGTATTCTCAAAGTTCACAAACAAATATTTATGATAAATAGGCATGATGTGATGTGAATGCACCAATAACATTTATCCTGGCCGAGCTCAGGATGTATCGCACTCACTCATCTTGGGCGGATCACAACACACTGGGATCATCTTCCAACACACACTTCTGAAGGACTAGTCCCACAATTAATGAGCCGAGTTCACCCGTGATTAATTTGAATTATTGCTAACTTCCGTTGTTGTCCAAAATCCCAAGCACCCCAAAATGCATTTCATGGCCTGGTCAACCTTTGAGCCATTCCGAGTTTCTGCGTACGATTCGCCACTGACGCATAATACACAGCTCTGCCTCAGACCCCAAAACTGGCTGTGGTTAAATTATTAGCGAAGGATGAAGTTATAAGCCAACTTCATGAGCAATGGTAGAGAAAATGGTAACAAAAGTATACTTAAACGATGTCAACGAAGGTCACAAACGCACACCCGACACCACGAACCCGCGCTTAACATACCTGGCACACTATTGGATATGGATGGACTATTGTTTTGGAATATATTATGGTTGAATACAAATTATACTAAAACAATCCGTCTAAAATAGCTTTATTCTCACCACCAAGAACCAGCTATTTTGCATGGAAAAGCTAAACAAAATAATTGAAAACGATTCTTATGAATATTAAAAGTTCCTTTATGCACTTGCTTAGTTCATGTGTGGAATGTTTAGTTGAAGCAAGGATCGAGTTAGGAGTATCTAGAGCTACCTGTAAAACCGCCACACGGGCGGTTTTATTTTTCTTCTTAGATAGAGCTGGTCGGATTCGCTAACTCAGCCCGAGAAGTACAACTGTTCATGGGGCGGGGAACAGGGAATGGGTCGGAGTAAATTTCGGAACATGTATTACGGACCCTTCACTGACACCGATGAACCCAAAATGTGGTTATATTTCAAGGCGCATGTTTATCTTCGCACACATTTACAAAAAAATATGCGACAGTCATGCAAAAGTGCACAACTGACATTGGTTTCTTGGTGTTATCGCCTCGGAGAACTTGCTTGCTCCGGGGCGGATTTTCGGAAATTTGAAGTGATTTTCTTGCATTGAACGGGCTCATTGTGTCTAAAAAAGTTGTCCCTTTAACAAAACTACCTTCGATTGCGCATTTAAAGCATTTACTGGCGAAACCAGGCTTCAACTTTATACTCCGATTACACCAAGTACCCCTGGTTTTTCCAACTAGAGATTTTTGGTGCTTCTTGGCGAGTACTCCAGCGCAAGGCTATAGAACACCTCTAGGCTCCAGCGCAAGTTTCCTAAGAGTAATATGGAATAGATATTCATTAATCTAAGTATGCTGTATATCAAATAAAATATTGATAAATATTGAACCAATATTGAATAAATATTGAATGAATTATTGACTTTATTGACACTAATATAACGTTTTTCAGATATAAAGCGCCGACGTTGTGCGTAGCCGGTTTTAGTAAGGTTCTTTACGAATTTTAGCGCAACACCGACGGCTCATGCTCCGTCGTATGTTTTATACTGCCTTTCAAGGATGTGTAGTGACGTTGGATGGTCGGGGCGCTGGGGTCGCGGAAACTGCTAGTTGTTGTCAGGTATGGACTTTTAGTGGTACCACTCTACCAAGCAATGTTGTTCTTCGTTTTCCCTTCTGGAGTACAAAATATTTCATTTAGTCTAGTCACAATCCTGGAGTACAAAATGTATTGGTATGCATGACACCAACAAACTCCAGTTTTTCCAACACTGATGCAAGTTACTATCACTGAACTAGTCAAATTTATAATAATAAGTGTTTCCATCAATGAGCTCCACATGTTCCAGCAATGTATCACCAGTCAGTCTTGATAGGTATGTTGTGTGTTAAATATCACACTGGTGAATATCATCCACCTTCTTCATTGGTTTGCCTATACCTTCTGGGCAGGCTGCTCCATAATTTATAAAATGCAACTGGAGCTGTTGCTTGACACCCCTGGTGGTTCAGGTTAAGATGCTTCTTTGAAGCAGGCCATGGTAAGTGGCTCATTCATTCATTCACACACACATTCACTCACCATACTCCCACATCATACTAATAGCACACTGGCAGTATGAATGGGAGCAGGCCAGGGGCATCTTTGTTTGGTCATTGGATATGAGTCAAAAAGTCATCCATCAAGAATGCTGGTGTTCACATGCCTATTTATATGTTTCACTCCATTGAATCAGAACCACTCAATTTACCAAAATGATTAAGATGATTAGGTTATTATGATGATACCAGTAAGTATTGTTTCATAAAGGTGTCTTGTATATTCCAACCATCTGGCACCATATGTTCAGTACAAATACACATGCATGATCATTTTTGCTGTTCTGGGCTTACTTCCATTCCCCTAGTCCTTTCCCCTCTGCTTGCCTTCCCACTCCTGGTTGTCCTGACAACATACTCCCCTAGGTCAGACCTCTGGGAAGCGACTCGTCCAGCCAGGGTGTTGTCTCGTGTTTGTTGATTTGAGCTATTGTTCCATGTTCTTTCTGTTCTGTATGGTCCTTTCTCAGTTGCATCCATTATCTCATCCCTGCTCATGTCTGAATGTATGTGCACATACTTTTGTTCCTTTGTTTTTCGGGCCATGATGTTGCCATTTTTAGTATGATAGTTGCAAATTTGTCTCTTTTCCCACATTTCACCCAGCACCTGTACTTGCTTTGCGCGTTTTGCAGTAAGGTTTTCATGTATGGTTATTTTTGTTTTGTGTTCTCCTGTTTGGTTGAATTTTGCTTCATATACTGCATTTCTATCAGCTAAATCATGAAATTTGATCAGTGCACGCCTGTTTTGGCGCAGACGATGACATGCAGATATGCTGCCAGAGAGCTTTACACCTAGCTTCTCCTCAATGATTTTTTTGGTAATCTCCCTGGTTCTTTCTGGAGCTTCAAAAGAGTCTATTGGGGTTGATGGGAATCCACCACCACCTAAAATGAGCGAATCCTTTCGGGTGTACTGTTCAATAGTATCAACCGTGCAATTCAATTGTGAAATTTGTTTTTTAGAACCTTGTTTTCCTCCATGAGTTGTTTTAGCTGGTTGTTTGTTTTCCTATTTTCCTTTCTAATATCCTCCATTTCGTCTCGAAGAGCCTTCATCTTTTCATTCACTGCTTCCTGAATTTGTTCTTTAATTTCGTCCATGACACCTCCGGTCCAGGTACAATCCGAGTTTAGGTTATGTCTAGTTTAGTAATATGATATTTAGTCAAAAGTATTGCCTGATGATTATCTCCCCATCACAATAGACAGAAGGTAAGGATACAAAGGAAAATTCAACTCCCTGTGGTAGTGCGTCGAATTCCGTCCAAAATGTTGGGAGCTGGCACGTCCGTCTCCTCCGGCGCACTGGAACCAATAATACATCCCTCCCTCCTCCCGAAAAAATACAGTGAAGGTTCGGTCCTAGCATGGCATCGGCGTCCTTCACGTCTGTCCAGGCGCCCCTAGTGTTGGCCCAGATGTGTTCCCATCTTTTCATGCACCCCTCGAACTTGAAAAACGTCATGGCAGACAGCTTTAACACTAGCTTGGCAAGCACGCAGGTTATATATCATCAACATTGGCGTACGAAATCGCATTCCTTCGTGGCCATGGCCTCAAGATACCGATGAAGACATGGTGGCTGGCTGCACCCCAATACTGATATATTTGAACTGACCTTCAGGGTCAACCAAGAATTACACCAAAATGTTCTAAGTACCTCTACAAGTTCAGGAATGGAGCTACATCAGGGACCAAACGCCGGTCCGGAGATCACATTAATACGCGTAATGCGAAGGACGGGAAATTATGCCGCATTGCGCGGTTTAGTGATTTTTTCAGCTTCAGTTGTTATGCCAAGTGATCAAGTATACATCGGCATAAACATACCGGCATTCTCCAACTCTTCTAGTTGAAATACACTTTCGTTTATACTGGTTGCTTCACATTCGTAATGCAATTTTGAACACCTGGTGCCACATTTGTTCGTGGAAGGATTATAGGACGCATTATCAGTATGGATCTTCGAATTATAGTTACTGAAGACAATAACGTTGCTAGCTTGCATGCTGGGCAAGTATGGTAGGGAAAATCGACAAAGAATATTATTATTTTTATTGCTTCGCAATTTCACTAATATTGCTCCTACCCAAACCTGACCAAAGTAACCTTGAGTAAGGAACTCCCACGCCACACCATGGAGCATCGTGATGCCTTAACGGCACCCTCGAAATTCCCTGAAGCACTCTCGGAGTGCCTTATGGGTGCTCTCGGAGCGCCCTTATCATGCTCAGTGGCTGATATGCACCACGGCGGGTTCACCGCTCGGCCCCAACACGCAAGGTTTACCGCGGATAGTGATAGAACGGCGCGCCGTTTTTAATTTGATATACCTTTTCCACATAAATTTGGCATCTTGTATGAAAATTTTTAGGTCAGGTCATCTATAGTCAACGAGTTAGCCACGGTCAAGTGAGGTGACCTCCAGAAAAGCTAAACCAGTCGTCACGTTTTAACGGAAAAAGATGTTTGACTGAAACTTTCAGCATTTGCTTCTCTTTAGGGATGGAAGAAAATGCACCAGAGGATTTTTTTATGACATTAGTTTTGCATATTCACCCATAAGGAATAATATTTAAGATTCTGGCTAAAGTAGGCATTTTATGAGAACAAGTTGACTGCAAAGAACACGCTGCAGTCAGCTCTATCCATTAAACATTTTTATAGAAAACCAAAAAGGATAATTTTTTAAATAAAAACATTTGATTTTTTATGGACAAAAAATGTTATGGTCATGGTACACAGCCTCCCTTTTCTGACTCTGAATATTTTGTCTTGTTTTTTAATTATCCACAAAATGACCCCCCACCCACACACACACAGAGAAAAACCAGTCTGTAAATACATGGGCTCCTACGTGATGAATGTGCATGTCCAGTGGCAAAGAATGCTGCAAATACATAACACATTTATATGGTCCTACATTAGTAAATATGAATTACCTCCTGCAGCAGTTCCTTGTTGACTAGTAGTCTTATCTAATCCAGCATTCACACATGCCTTCTGGACTGGTTCCTCAAGTTAGGCATCAGCAGCATCCATGGCTGGATAATCCACATCAGGTGCTTCCTTAGACCCAATGCATTCCATGGCTGAATCTGCAGGAGATAATGAGCACTGTAACCCACAATGATAGCGATGAATCACACCACATCCTCTTTTTCTGTCAAATACCATAGTTAACAGAACATGGAAAGGATCTAAATGAATGCTTGGTCCTGTGATATGAGTGAAACCTTGGCACTATTTTAAAGCTATTTATGACAATAAAATGTTCATTTGTAGGTCTTTTCCTGGTATGTTCCAATTTCCTGAAAATTCCGACAACTATTTGAGATAACCTTTAATGTATTCCACCATGCATATAGTTCAAGAGCATGCTATGAAAAATAACTTATATGTGTACTTTAAATGGGATACAAATCAGTGCATTTCCATGGAAATTTGCATCATTCATTTAATAAATTGGAAATTCCACTGGAAATCGAATTCGTGAAGCCCAGGCAGTTTGAGGCAGATGTTAACAAAAGGAAAGTGGATGCACTATTGGGGCATTCCCCAAAACAGGTTGCAAATGCATACTTCTTATTGATTTTTCATTCTTGAGAAGTGATGGTTGAAAGAAAAATGATTTAGGACCTAATGAAGGCATGGATGTGTCCCCAGGTGGAGTAGTTCGAAAATATGTGGTTTCAATGAGATATGTACCAGAGCAGAATGAGCCATGAATTCCTTCTCAAATGAGCAAAGAAATGTATCATCTTCTTGAATACATTATTGTAAAAACTAGTTTGACAGGTTGGGAACAATCCATGTCATCCTGTACATATTCATTGTAAGAGAGAAGTCAGCACTGATATTATGGTACATGCTTGATGCAAGTATAAAATTGAGTTCAAATCAGCTCCGGATTACATACATATGTATCAGCTCTTTTTCATGGTACAACCAAATCACTACAACATTGTACCAGTCTCAAAGCAAGGTTACCATATTGTTGCATTATTGTATACCTTGTTTTTTCTCCATACTGGCATGTAGTTACAAAATGCTCAGGATAATATTTTGTCTAAAATATCCTGACCATTGCCTGATGACAATGATTGCTGGACTAGTTGTGGTGGTGCTCACCAAATCACACAAATAATACAGAAAAAAGTAACCAAGCCTAACATAGCCTCACCTCCACTTCAAGAAAAGAAATTACATGAAATGTATTTTAAAGAATCACTAAAATCCAAAAATATTTCAACTAGAGCATAACCTAACACCTTGATATGTTCAGGAAGTAAAATGTGTGGAAAACTTGTCTCCTGGTTGCCTTAAAATGCAATAATACCATTGAATATTTCCAGTTTTCTTTTTGTTTTTGTTTTCTTCAAGGGGAGGATAGACTAAGTTTTATTTTTATTTTTAAAGCATTACTTTGCATGCTGTTAGCAGGAATGCTGACTGAAAATCTGGACATTACTTTGTATGCTGAAAATGTGCACATGATACAGTATTAGACGTTAACTATTGCTATATTAATGTTTCACCCAGAATATCATCCCGCACTTAATTATCATATCATTCTTCTTATCTTTGGTTGAGTGGTATTGCTTGACAATTAACAGCTCTGCAACAAAATCCTTGACTCATTGGCAGTGCAAGCAGATTCAGATGTTTCAGGCTGGAAGAAAAGCATCCTCTCCATATTGTTTTACCCCACAACTTCTTGTCCATATTTAGTTAGTTAGTTATTTGGGCTTTCGGGCACTTTGACTGCTCTGGTCATATTGCTCCCATACTTGTCCATAATTAAGATTACAAAGCACAAACAGAGCCCTGTGTTAGGCGGGTAGGTCCTACCTACCTACCTACCTACCTGGGTACATAAACTTGGTCGGCAGGCACAGCCAGCACAAGAAAATAAATTCCTTGCCTACATGGAATTGTCCAGTGAATCACCACACACAAAAAAGGCATTACTTACCTGCTCCTGATGATTCGTTGACATCGTCATTCGGCACCGGTCTACACCATCGTTCCCACTTTCCTCCTACACTGAAGGACATATTTTTTACTCGCAACGGCCCGCCTCCGTGCCTCAACTTATTGTGTCTCTTCATGTTGCGCATTTCTCCTTCATAACTACAGCTTTCATAGCCGCAAGTCACCTTCTTCCTTGATGGTGCAGAAGGCGTCGACTTCCCCATGGTTCCAGCTACTCTACAAGGGCAAAAAAAGAACGCATAACTGCCACTATTCGCACAGAGGACTGACGAACGAACCAAACTGTGGACAAAGATCATGGCAAACCATTCAAGCCATCAAGTATCTCCATTCTCCAATTCTCCATTTTCCATTCTCCAAATGACATCACAGAAAACTATATACGTACCCACGGATCTATAAAAGGAAGCGACAATATTTTGGGTACCTGTTGTGATTTGCTTGAAAAAAATGTCTTCGTGTTGATTTGTTTTTTTGTTTCGCGAATTATTGAGTTAATTAAGAGCAGGCAGATGCCCTTAACTTTCATGACGTCATGTACCAGGACCCGATTCTCCTTCGTTCAGCAAGTTTCAGCGCGCCACAAATGTCCCGCATGAGACAGCTAGGGGCTCACTCACCGGCACGGTGACGACCTCTATGAGGATTTAGTACAGGCCGCCGCTCGGACTGCAGCTTTTTTCAGCGAACAGCTGTCTCATAAGGACGCCACCACTATATATAAAATGTGCCGTCTTCTAATGTAAACTAGCCAAAGAATGGACTGATACGATTCGTTTTTTTAAAAAACGTTTTTTCAAGCTCGGAAAGAAAAAGACATGTCAAACTTTGGATGTCTCACTAATCTTCCGTGAACCCTTGAGCTGTCACCGGCATGCGTCGGCGTGTCGCCGGCTTTTTTTCGCCTCAGGGCGTAGCTGTCTCCTCGCTACTCTTCTAACGTGATGAGTTATTTTGAGTTTCGCCAAAATTGTATCAACTAGAACCGCTGTCCCCTACCTGCTCCATTACATGGGCTCAATAAATGAAGACAACGAGTTTACTACCCGTTCTTCAGGCACCAAAGCTTTTAACCAAACATTGAATGGTTGTAATACTGAATGAAAGTCACTGATGTCCGTTCCATTTGATTCCGGTGCATTTGTTCTGATTCATGTGCTTCGTTCATGATCATACACCATAAGCTAGTATTGGTTAGAGACTGCTCCGCCTGCACATATGATCTGAGGTGAACTTGTTATGCATTACTATCCTGCTAATGAAAAGAGTAATCGACATTTCACACAAGCTATATATTTAGTTCTTCCTTTGTCTTCTTTGCTAAAGCATTGCACCTTCTATATGCTATTTATGAACGCAGCGAATTATATTTTGACTTGTTTACACTTTTTAACAGATTACCAGAGTTGAAAATGTCAATCCGTGGTACGCTCTTGAAAGCCTTGCAAGTTTGTGCTACTTATTCATTGTTGTTTGCGTGATCAATCTGACTCGTTTTCAGAAACTGATAAAAATATAGCTACCTCCTTCAAATTCCTATAATGGCTAATAATGTGACTGGAGCAGACTGGGTCTGATACTGTGGGAGTCAATTTGTATTGATATCGGCTATTTCAGTATCGATTCCAAGTGAATTTAGGTGTGTATTTTGCGCCCTGTATAGCCCTATCCATATCTATTCTTGCTTCTACCTTAATCCAGGCATTGGATGAGATATTGAAGTTACGCATGTTCTTATTCCATCGGCCCTCATGTATTCCACCTTCCACATTTGCTTCAGACCAGTTCTCGGCTTTGTTGCTTCAAGATATGGCTGTCCTTACCCTCCCCTTCCCGCCTACCCCCATGGGTTCGACCATCGTATCCCACCTGAAAGCTGGTAGCCGCAAGAGCTGGTCAGTGGTGCACTTCTTGTGAGGAGATGACATCATATAACCTGTCTCGTTGAAGGTCAACAGCCGGCCGATCTATATAACAGCACACGGACAGACGAAGAGCACCACGTCTTCTGGAGTGATTCCCAGCCACCAGCCTGTCCCATTCGCCAATATGAAGGTAGGTACTGCTCGTTCGCCAGTGCAGTTTGACTCTGAAATTATATCAATGTTGTGTATATACCAGGTGTAATACAGCAAGAGTAGAAATTCACTTGTCTGTCACCAACATTGACATTATTTGGATACCATTGCATGTTTGTCGATTGAACTCACGCCATGGAGTTTTTCCCTCTCAAATCGTGTATATTCAGTTGCTATCGAAAACAATACTGTTAATATTCTACCATTGCAGTGGCTTCTATACCAATTAGTGGCGCCCACCTATCTACTCTAAACAACGCTCCATTGCAGCTGGTGTTGACCCTGACTTTTGAGAATCCTGGCTGCGCCAATTCCTCGCTGTGTCCAGTTCCATCGCATATAAATGATTGGTACATCCCTCGGATACATTCGATCAGCCATTCTCATTGTGCTCGTCCACATCACTGGCCACTCTGTGAGCCATAAACTGCAGCGTGTGGCTCACAGAAATGTTGCATGCCTTCAATGGAAGACCCATATCTGGAGCGTATCCAGAAGCCTGGCTTGGGGGCCCTAGAAAAAATTCCATTAGAAACCATTAGGAACCATTAGGATTTTCCGAATGGTTTCAATGGTCCCTAATGGTTTGACTGTTTCCTAATGGAATTTACCTGATGGTGTAGTGATCCCAATGGTCCTAATGGTATTCTGACAAGACCGATCGGAGTTTCCATTCGGAATCTGGTGGTTGTGTCGCTTTCCTAGTGGAAAAATATTCTGAATGGTTTTGATGGCAGTCTTTAGACATGCATAGATTGCCGTGAAATTTGTTTCATGCTTCTTCGGAAAATCTCACAGGACCTACGTGCTAACGGATCTAGGGGATATAGACATGGGGGCCATGGCCCTCCCCCTCCAAGCGACATGAAGGGGGACCAAAATATCTTCCCACTACAAAATTTTACACTTTAAGAAGTTTTGCTTAGGGGATGATGATGACAAAATATACAACAATGTGATGAACTTAGTCGGGATCGGCGAATTCGCTTCTCAGAATGAATGCATTCAAAGTTCACCTGGCGAACTATAACCCGATAACCCGCGCCGTCCCGCTGGGGGGGGTCCACCTCAGGTTTTTCGCGGATAGTGAAAAAATTCATTATCGCGACAACGCGCCGAAATTTGGCATACCTTTTCCAACATCAATTGGGCATGTTGAGTCAAACTTTTGAAGTCAGGTCATCTAGGGTCAACGAGTTAGACTAGGTCAAGTGAGGTCACCTAAAAAACGTTCAACCATTCGTCAAGCTTTAACTGATACAGATATTTTAATGAAACTTTCTGCGTTTGCTTATTTTTGGACTTAGGGAACCATTAGGACTACTAGGTACCATTATGACCATTAGGTACCATCAGAACTACTAGGACCACTATGTACCATTAGGACCACTAGGCACCATTAGGACCACTAGGCACCATTAGGACCACTAGGTACCATCAGGGCCATTAGGTACCATCAGGACCATTAGGTACCATCAGGACCATTAGATACCATCAGAACCATTAGGTACCATCAAAACCATTAGGTACCATCAGGACCATTAGGTACCATCAGAACCATTAGGTACCATCAAAACCATTAGGTACCATCAAGACCATTAGGTACCATCAGGACCATTAGGTACCATCAGGACCATTAGGAATATAATCAAATAATTAAATTACTTTAAATGCAAGTTTGAAATAATGCGAAGAATTTAATTTAATTGAAATAATTGAAATACATTATTGCTATGCTAGGATATTTCGTTATCAGGCGAAAAGTTGTTTTACGGAAACGCCTATCTTCACATATCCATCTCTATTGCGCATATATTTATCCATCACTAGCATGCCAATTTCCTCTAGTGGCGGTTTGTGCGGTTGCTGTTGGAGGTTCGGTAGTCTGGAGTTGTTTGGTTTTCTTTGAAGCACCGATCACGGTGATTTGCCATTTATGCATACATATCGGACGTAAAAGATAATTTGATAAAGGTACTTCATATTAGTGATATACAGGACTTCGGACCTAGGAAGAAGTACAATTTACGTCCATCTGCGCCAGTCCGGGTCATGTAGAGAGGCTTGCGGCGGATCAAGCGGACCGTTATACAGCACAAGTACTAAAACTGGCTGGTAAGTGGTAATTTCGGTGTGCTTTTTTGCATACGTTTCATTTGATAGTGTTTCTTAAACAAGACCACGAACTTCTGGTAACGATAACATGGCAAATCGCTTGCCTTTGGCACCTAGTGAAAGAAACTACTGATTTATGTACATTTGGGGAGATGTATGTATATCTGAACACTTAAGACGTCATGCAACAAATAACTACTGATGATTCTGTGTGGTTGAACCGGTAATTGCACGGTGTACTAGACATGAATATGAACAAGCTATCCAATGTTCAAAATGTTCCTTTTGATGAAATTATTCAACCGCTTGAAAAAAAGCATCCTTGAAAATCACCATAATTTCTTAGCGGTGTGCCATATTCCAAACATGGAGATGTGGTTGTGCAGGATTACTTCACTACAACTGTTGGGACACTAGTCATTAGTAGCCACTACAAAATATAACTACTGGTGCAGTTTCAAACAAAAAATAGGTAATTTCCTTGTGTTTTTTTTTCAAGCCCACAGCTATCGGAAGCGGTGGCGCCTGCGGACTGCTAGCTCCATGAGCAAAGAAGTAGTAGAACTATGTGGTCAGACTCATATTTCAGTAGAGAAAGGTCCATTGCTCATGAATACTGCCATCTTCTTTATTTACTCTGAACAGGATGCTGTGGACGTCCAAAGGTAGGTGTTCAGTAAACTGTATACGTTTAGATGCCCCCACTTCCACCTTGGGAAAGGGGTCCTGAACAGTTCTGTTTACTGAACACCTACCTTGTGTATGCCTCCTACATCACGTTTGGTGCATAAAGCACAAAAAGATGGTTGTGTTTGTAAGCAATCCACCTTTGTCTATCAAAATACAAAGCACTGATCATGTCAAAGGTGACTCTGAGATGCATTTAAAAGACCAAGCAAAATATTTTCAACTTTACAATTGCATCAAGCTTTTTGTGACAATTTAAATATGTACCCTAAAGTAAGATGTATGTGAGATATGATTAGATATTCCTTGATTCTCCTCCCACTGTGTGCCATCTATGCTAGCTTCATTGAGTGGACATATCACAAGGATGCTGTGACTATGTGGTGTATTCTGCTAAAATTTTGTTTTCAATGTTCCTTTCTGCACATCAGCATACAAGTTCCTTTTTGTGTGTTGGCTATTTTTGCAGAATCTAGATGCATCATTGCTATTGCAGTAGTGAAATGCGTGATAATCATGAGTACTGGGTATATAGCCAGAGCTGTTGGTGCACCAAAAACCTTAATAGCTCACTAATCTGCATGATTGTAATTATTTGTGTATATTCTGCAGCAGCAGCTCCAGCCTGATGAGACTGATCAGTCGGCCAAAAGGTGCTAGGCTGCCGCTAATGAAGGTATCTTTGGTGGCACCTATGTACTTCCAGATGATATGCATCAACCACTGGAAAAACAAGCCAAGTAAGTATATTTAATTAAAATAAAAAATAGGGGTATTTAACCAATAGTGCTTTCAAAGTACCAGCAGGTACTAAGGAATGTGTGAACACAGTTCACCAATGTTAAGTTGTGATGCTTCTTAGATACGCTTGCAATGAAGAAGTTCAGATATGCTCGAAATATACAACTGGATGGAGAAAAGATCATTGTGTTTCATCCTGATACCATTTTCCTCTCAAAATATGATTTCAGTACAATAATCATTTCATTTCTACACGATGTATTTCAACTTTCATCTGGCTTGAACACCAATATATATAATTCATGTACAGTATTTCCTGAAGTTAAGTAGAGAAAACGAACTATAACTTGCTGGTCACTAGCAAATGTAGCCAGCTGATTGTGCTTGCCGCAGCCATGTAAAGTGTTAAATTACACTTTACCAGTGTGCGTGTTGTGTGTATGTGGATTCATAGCCGTCCACATAACTCAAGAGAGAGAGATGCTGATTCATGGGGTCATCATATTTTTTGAATGGATGGAAGTTGTTAATTTGGGAGCATCGCAAAGTTGTATCGAAGCAAGGACCCCAGAATCAAGGGAAATTAGCAATAACCCATCACAATATATAGCACTTGCATGGTTGTGACGAAGGATGTTTGAGTACTTTCACCTTTAATGCTAATTTCTCCTGGAAGTTTCAATCCTCACTATCCCATGTCTTCAAATGATACTAGGTCCTTTATCGCAATGACATGACTAATGTTGTGTATCTAATAGGTACTGGGCGCCAAATGACCCTGCTGTCGGGGCATCCCTAAACCCAAATAATCAATTTCTGATAGGTACAAGAAGTTCAGACTCCTGCAGAAAGAGATGGCAAAGCAGAATGAGGAGGTTACTCAGCTGAAGCAGCAGGTCACCCTCCTCGAGAGCAACAAAGAGGCTCTTCAGGATTATGCCAAGCAGCTGCAGGAGCTGAACCATGCATTACAGCACGAAGTGCTCGCTGCTGTTCAAGGACAAGGTGAGAATTAATGAAGACCAAACAAACCCCAGAGTACTAATGGAAGACAAGATCCGTCCGTAAGAAGCTCATAAGTTCATATCTCCCCAAATGTCTGTCCGCTGTTCCATTCATTTCCCGTTCGAGTCTCCCCGAACCTCTCCGATCTTCTTCCCCACTGTAGATTAATGGAATAGTCCCGTGGTCCCATTTACAGATGGCGCATTGGCCCTTTTCAAATTTCATTTGTTTATAGGCTATATATATGTTAGCGTTTTTGTTTTTGTTAGTTCCAACGTGGGTGCAGTCATAGTTTTGTTCCTTAAGGTGATCGCCCTTGTAAACGTTATGGAGCAAGAACCCTGGATTAACAAAACTTAATTGCATATGCATTAATGGCTGTACAGTTTATATATCATATTATATTTCAGGCGAACTGTTTTCCACAGATGAACTAAAAAGACACCTGCAACCGACCGGGAGATCGGCTGACTACATAGCGCTTGTGGAACGAAAGGTGTCCAGGTTCCTGAATAAAAAAGCACGACATGCGCAGAAAACCGAAGTATCCTGCTGCACCAGAAATGCAGAAGGAAGCTGGGCCACGGTCACTCCGCTTCTCGCGCCCAACAGTCGTGCCACACGCCATGATTTTGGCCTGGTTGTGATAGGAAAAGACCGCAATTTATGCCATTCATCCGTATGTTGTGGAATATATCGTTGGAAGCTGGTAGAACTTTACCGTGCTGTGCGCAGAACTTTGGAACTGTTCGATTCCGTAGCTGACTCCCATACTGATGATTTCAAAAGTATGGCTACTGCGTGAACCCCTATCAATAAGTATGAAAGCAAAATTCAACACTTCCAGTAGTTGGCATTGATTTATGGACCTGATTAAACGCCTGATTTTAACGTGGTGCATTGCATCAGGCGGCACAGCGTTGAAACATGTTTACTTATATGTATGTGTGTGTGCAACAGCTACGGCAAAACGCTGCAAGAGTCATAGCGTTGCGTGTTGCCTTTAGGCATGAAATAAAACAAGGGAATTCGTACCACGATTGATACATCGAGGGTAAACATCCAAAAACTGTTCCCAATATCAATATATATTTCTGCTAGAAAGCCCAACATTCGGACCACTAGAAACCACCAGGGGATATTGGGATCATGAGGGTCCATTAGGATCACAGGAATCATCAGGAAACCACTAGGTACCATTAGAACCATCAGGTACCATCAGGACCATTAGGTACCATCAGGACCATTAGGTACCATCAGAACCATTAGGTACCATCAGGACCATTAGGTACCATTAGAACCATCAGGACCACTAGGTACCATCAGGACCACTAGGTACCACCAGGACCATTAGGTACCATTAGGATCATTAGGTACCATTAGGTACCATTAGGACCATTAGGTACCATTAGGACCATTAGGTACCATCAGGACCATTAGACCATTCGGAATGTTCCAATTTCCAAGGGGCAAGACCATTAGGAAATTCCTAATGGAATTTTTTTCTAGGGGGAGAATACAAGTTAGCAGATTTCATCCGATTTCAACAGCTAACATTCGTCTGATCTATTTATGACAATATTTCCCCAATAAAATGGTCTTACGCGTGCATAAAATCTCATTTTAGTGCATAATTTCGGGAAAATCGGCCTCTCCGGTGGTGAGAGGGAGGGAAAGCATGACTCCTTTACCCTCCTGAATACGCCGCTATTTCATATCGCGAAATGTTTGGAATACCGCCATCACCCAGCGCGTGTGAGCGGTGTTTCAGTAAGAACGCCAGGGGGCCGATGGACATATATAGATGTCGCTGTCACCAACAACGTTCGGACGGAGGCTGCTCTCCATACTAACCAGAATGTTTGTGATGGCTCTGACGTTCAGTGGCCAGGACGCATATATTTCCATACCAATGATTTTGTATGCAAGACAGATTCCACTGCCATGCTAGCGAAGCTCACAAGATGATTCTCGAGATGTCTTGAACTACATAATTTGCCAAATAATTATTGGGAGCCTTGAAGACCAGCACCAACGAGCCAAAGCCATCAGTACAATGGCTTGTGTTTTGCACATCCGTGCAATGCCTTGTGTTTTGCCGCCCGTGCGTCCGTGCAAAACACAAGGGAAAATCCAGGATCACTGTGGTGCAATCGCAACCAGTAACATTTAAAATGGGGAGGGGCGCATTTCCCCCTGAAGGGCATCCAAGAATCGCGCCAGGGTTCGCAAAAAAATACCGGGCCCTCAAAGGTCATGCTAGGGCCTACGAAATTGTGATGGTGTCCAAGAATTTCGGATTAGGGAGCACAAGTGAATAGAGCGGGCCTAAAAAAAACTCGCGCCCATGAAATCGTGATGATGCGTCACAAACTGTCGTCGGGGCTCAAATTGATATCGGGACCTTAACCCGTCCCGTCTCGGGGAGTCTTCAATCGCCCCCTCAGGTTTTTCGCGGGTAGCGGACGAACGGCGCGCGGTAGCGCACACAAATTTTGCATACCTTTTCCCACATCAATTTGACATGCTGGTTCAAAATTTATAGGTCAGGTCATCTAGGGTCAACGAGTTATTCAAGGTCAAGTGAGGTCACCTCCAAAAACGTTCAACCAGTCGTCACCCTTTAACGGATGCAGATATTTTAATGAAACTTTCAGTGTTTGCTTAGCTTTACGGATTCAACAAAACGTACCAGTGGAATTTTTCATTTTTTCGTTTTTGACTACATGTACATTTTGTGTATTTCCCATATTGCAGTTCAAACACAGGATTATGGCTAAAGTAAGCCTTTTTTATTAGGGCAAGTTAACTTCCAAGAACGTTTCGCGGTCTGCTCTACCCATTGGAAAAGGAAAAGTAAAGAAAACTTGAAAACTCAAAATTTTGAATTTTCACAAAAAAATATTTTTGAGGGGCCAAAAAATGTAGCCCTGGTCGATTTCGCTGTCCTTTTCTCATTCCAAATAAATTTTATTTTTTATATGTCCCCCAAAATGAATCCCCCAGATTAAGAAACAGAATGTAAATCGTGAAAATCTGTGAAAATCTAGCCCCCCTGGTGACGTCACATTTTTGCAAATTTTTTTGAGGAGTGGAACCGGACCCTACTCGTCGAGCGCTTTCCGATGACACCTCTTTAGTTTTCGTGCGATGCTTAGTTTGGATTTTAGAGGGGGTCTTCAACCGCCCCCCCGAGACAGGGTGTGAGGATTTGACCGGAAATACGGCGCGGGTTAAGAGTACACCGGAAACCCGCAGGAGTACCGGGGATGTTTTAGCGCATCTAAACCCACAGCAGCGCGACGTGGCTTCAAAATATGCACCGTGGCCCTAAATACACCGGGATCCCCTCAATAAAACGCCAGACTTTTGAAATGCACCTGGGCACATCAAAGCACACTATCGCATCAAGGCCGGAATGAGGGTCTCAAAAACAAGCCGAGACTCGTAAAAACACACTTAATTGTGCCAGTGTAATGTGGCATTATGTAGCTCCAAAAGTATCGAGGTGCAATTGGCGGAGCTTCCCTAATACTGAAGCGGTCGTCACTGACCAAACTTAATATCTTCCTTGTGTAAAAATAAATCCAGAACGCATAAAATCTGCACGGACAGGACGTGAGCGAAGGGCTAAATTCCGCCTGATCACTGGCCATATGGAAGCATATTTCAGACAACAAGCGGCCGGCAGATTGCATGCCTCACCCATGAACTTTTGGAGTCCCCAAGATTGTCTAGACCACTCCTGAGCTGTCTGAGTCTCACAGACTTCATGACTGACCCCTGCACTGTTGGAGTCTCCCAGACTTCATAACTCACCTCTAGATTTTTTAAGTCTATCAGGCTGCATGACTCACACGCGGACTGTTGGAGTCTGCTAGACTGCATGAATTGCCCTTCAACTGTCGGTGTCTCTCATACTGAATGACTGTTTCGTTAGTAGTTGTTTAATTATTTTTGACGTTAACAATGGACAATTTCGAGGACATTTTGTAATCTCAAGACAGCACGTACCGATTAGACCAAAAAATGGCATGTCGTTGTTTTGCATGATATTTGTCAGTGTCAGACCATGTATTTTAGCGGAAGTTGCATTCGTCTAGCTGTTTTTTGCTGCGATTGGGGGGGGAGGGTGCAATGCACGCTAGAAATCACCTCGTTTATGACTGCACCCTGACAGGTCGGTGTGGTGTGACAAAACAGACCTAGGATTCGACTAGGGTGGTGATGAAGAATTTCGTGCATTAGGTCAAGCTCACTCGAATTGGGAGCCAATACGTATTTGAATGCGAATACGAATACGTTGTTTGTATGATGCAGTTCAGCTAGGTACAAGCAAAACCGCAGAACGAACAATCTTTGACGGTTCTGACTTTCTGGGGGAATTTATAAAGGAACAGACTGAGATGCTTAACCCGCGACGTCTCGGGGGAGGTAATAGGCATTCCTTCTCCTAAGTTTTTCCGCGGATAGTAAAAGAACGGCGCAGGGCAACGCACCGAAATTTTTGGTACCTTCTCCAACATCAATTTGGCATATAGTTTCAAAATGCTGAGGTCAGTTCATCTAGGGTCAACAGTTAGTCAAGGTCAAGTGAGGTCACCTATAGAAAAGTTAAACCAGTCGTTGCGCTTTATTTGCCTATTAGAGCTAAAATGCAAGATTCTGGTTAAAGTAAGGATTCGCATGGGAGCAAGTTGACTTCGAACAACATTTTTTGGTCCGCTGTACCAATTAGTAAACCAAAAACTAAAGAAAATGTGAAAACACAACATTTTGAAATTCCTCAAAACATAATTTTCATTTTTGGATGGGCAAAAGTTGGTAGGGCCATGGTAGATTTCGCCTTCCTTTTCGGATTCGAAATTTTCTTCTTCTTCTTCAAATCTCCCCAAAATGAACTCCTCAGAGCCAAACACATGATGTAAGTCGTGAAAAATCTAGGCTCTCTAGAAACGTCACTTTTTGAAGGTGGTGAACATTTGGGGATGTTGTTTGGCCCTACACATCGAGGGCTTTCCGATGACACCTCTTTCATTTTCGTGCAACGTTTAGCTTTGAGATGATAGGGGGTTGTATCACCCCACCCTCTCCCCGAGAAGGGGTGTGAAGAAAGGCCGCATATATGACCGGAAAGATGGGGAGGATTAACAACAAATGAGCTATTTAAGATTCGCCGTCCAAAAGCTATTTGATCTAATATCATATGAGTAGAGCACGTCCCGGGGCGGTTAATTCCAGCCGGCGTTTCGTTACGGCCGTTTTCATGGGCATATGAGGCAGAAAGTAGCACCTGATGCGAATATATGAGGCATCGGTATTTTATGACGTATTGCACCCACTGTGGGAGGCCCAAGGCAGTGTAGTCTACTAGATAGTATAATCTACAGTTGAAAGAGTTTATAGATTCCAAACACGAGGGCTGCATAATGATAACTTAGGGATAACTAACGCCCTGGGGGGCCTCTGAAAATTACGCGCACTGGAGGGGCGGATTCCGCCCCCCTAAGATCTCGGCTTCCATTAACACGCGCACTGGAGGGGGGTGAAATCCGCCCACCCCTCCGGTTTTTCGTAGATAACTCCACATTTTACCGGCAAATATACGCCATTGTTTGTGTTCCTGCCAATAAATGACAGGCGCGTTGTTTGAAGTAAGAAAATGAAAATGGACCGAAAATTTTTCGAGTTACGGGTCGCTAAAGTCAAAAATTTTATCAGCGCCAGATCACAAATATCGGCGCTGATGCGCTTCCCGTATATTTGCAAAAAGAAAGTGTTCTTGGCAAAACTAGCGACTTGTTCGATGTACATTGTCATGCTACATTGTTCCAGAGTCATATCAAGTCACCGAGGTCAAGTCAGGTCAAGTTCATAACAGGTTAACACAGGCC
The DNA here is from genome assembly GCA_034440575.1 of Imbricaverruca yamaguchii. Classification (NCBI taxonomy): domain Eukaryota; kingdom Metazoa; phylum Arthropoda; class Thecostraca; family Neoverrucidae; genus Imbricaverruca; species Imbricaverruca yamaguchii. The sequence goes on along the minus strand of JAOTOL010000397.1, from coordinate 17,776 downwards.
CTAGAGGGGGTATGGCGAAATCCGCCAATCCTTCCGATTTTTCGTACATAACTCCATATTGTACCGCCCGATATACACCAACGTTTTTCGCGTACCTGCTTAGTCATCACCGGCGCATTGTTTAAAGCAAGAAAAATGAAAATCTGCCGAAAAGTTTTCAAGTTAGGCGCCGTTAAAGTAAAAACAATTCGCAGCGGCAGACCACAAAAATCGGCGCTGATGCGCTTCACGTACATTGGCAATAGGGAAGTCTTCTTGACAACACTAGCGACTTGTTTGATGCATCTTGTTATGCTATATAATTTAAAAGTCATGTTAGGTCGCCGAGGTCAAGTCAGGTCAAGGTCATGATAGGCTAATGGTACCAAACTTGGTCAACTGGAATGTGTCATAAATGCAAATGACTGTCATGCGATTGATGTCACTTTACATGTTACTCCCTATACATCCAGAAATCTACTGTTTGTCATTGTGTGCCTAAGCGTTTCCATACTTTATTCATGTATTTCACCCCTTTCTTTGCGAAGCCGATTGTGCCGAGCCGCCCAATGGAGCAGTCGGGATGGGAATCCGGTTCCGGTAACTGGAGCAGATAATGACCTTATAAAGTGCTCCTATATAGGTTACCTGAGGTCAAATGGCGGATCTGGCATATGTATTGCATCATTAGTAATGTCCAAAACATCATTAATGCCAATTTTAGAGCATTTAAACACAACCACAGCGATCTATAACAATGACAAGCCAAGGCACGCAAAATCAGAACATTTTGCTATTTTTACCTCATTTGACCTTGAAGATATTGACCTAATGTCATGAACTTTGCACGTAATAGAGTTCACTATCGTGCTCATCCACTCTGTGAATTTCGTTGCTCTAGCCTTCATAGGAGCTGAGATCTTAGGGGGGCGGAATCCGCCCCCCCTCCAGTGCGCGTTATTTTCAGAGGCCCTCCAGGGCGCGTGTTAAGGCTAGAGCAATGAAATTCGCAGGGTAGATGGGCACGATGGGTAACTCTGTTGTGTGCAAATTTCGTGACCTTAGGTCAATACCTACAAGGTAAAATAAGGTCAAAATAGCAAAGTTTTCTGGCTTGTCGTTGTTATGGATCGCTCTGATGGTGTTTAAATGCTCCAAAATTGGCATTAATGATGTTTTGGAAATTACTAATGATGCAATACATATGCCAGATCCGCCATTTGACCTCAGGTAACCTATGTAGAGGCACTTTATTAGGTGCTTTATTAGGGCGCTCCAGTTACGGGAACCGGGCTGCTCACCTGACTGCTCCGTCGGGCGGCTCGGCATAATTGGCTTCGCAAAGAAAGGAGTGAAATACTTCAATAAAGTATAGAAACGCTTGTACACACAATGACAAACAGTAGATTTCCGGATGTGTAGGGAGAAACATGCAAAGTGACATCAATCGCATGAGTTATTTCCATTTATGACAACAATCCAGTTGATCAAGTTTGGTTCCATTAGCCTGTCATGATGACTTCGGCGACCTAACATGACTTTTAAGTTATATAGCATAACAATAAGCATCAAACAAGTCGCTAGTGTTGTCGAGAACACTTCCCTTTTGCTAATATACGGGAAGCTCATCAGCGCCGATTTTTGTGATCTGGAGCTTCGATTTTATAAATCTTTAACGGCCTATAACTTAAAAACTGTTCGGCCGATTTTCATTTTTCTTGCTTTAAACAATGCACCGGTAATTTCTAAGCAGGTACGGAAAACATGGCGTGTATCGGCAGATATAATATGGAGTTGTGTAAGGGAAATATGAGGGTTGGGCGGATTTCGCCCTCCACCCCTCCAGGGCTTGTTAGCCTGTTATGAACTTGACCTGATTTGACCTCGGTGATCTGACATGACTTTGAAGCAATGTAGCATAACAATATACGTCAAACAAGTCGCTAGTGTTGCCAAGAACACTTCCTTTTTGCCAATATACGTGAAGCGCACCAGCGCCGATATTTGTGGTCTGGCGCTGATATATTATTTTTACTTTACCGACCCCTAACTCGAAATAGTTTCGGTCGATTTTCGTTTGTCTTACTTCAAACAACGTGCCGTTCATTTCTAAGTACAAACAACGGCGTATATCGGCCGGTAAACTCGGGAGTTATCTTCGAAAAACCGGAGGGGTGGGCGGATTTCGCCACCCCCCTCCAGGGCGCGTTAGGCAGCTCATCCGACCCCTCGCAACACATGCAAATTTGAATAAAAGTACGTCACTAATGGAGTCATCAATGCATTTGCATAGGCATTACATATTCATAATCAGCCAGTGATCAGGCTACCAAATGGTAGGTGTGCCGTTGAGGCCTTCCGACGTGTGGTGACTGCGGCAGGCGCTCCGGCCCAGGTTCATCGCAAGTGGTCCATGCCGGTCCGCACGGCACCCCTGCATGCTCACCTATTGATCTTGTATCCTTCAAAAGCCATAACCGAGGAGGCTCCCCCAATCGAGGGGCTCCTCAACCGAGAGGGTCCCCAACAGAGGGTCCCCCACAACAGACTGGTGCTTCAACCGATGGGGTCCCTGAACCGAAGTTCCCCACCCTGGGGTGCTCCACCACAAGCCACCTCAGGCAAGATCGTAGCGCTTCCCCGCGGGCGGACAGGGCTCTCGCTCGATGCGCTGTCTCGGGTCGAAGTGTCCGGGCTGGTTAGGTGCATACAAGACAGTTGGACAGTGACAGCGATGTCGGCTCACCGGCCGTCCTGGTGCTGGCCATTCGCACTCCGGCAGCCCGTCAACGGTCTGAGAGACAGACGAACCAAGTGCCGCACTACTCTGCATGAGTTGGATCGCTGACTATCAATTGACTGATGGTGATACCATCGTGAATTCATAACGGAGCATTATGGAGCCATTGCATAGATGGGGAAAGATGGAGGAATGTTTATGACGATGAATCAGTCTTGCGTAAGTAGCACGTTTTGTCCTGACATAATAGTTGCATACCATGTTAAGTGTCAGGACATAGTATCGTCTGGAGAAGTTGGGAATGGCGCCCAAACTATGCAAGGTGGAGATCCTCCATGCACATCACCTCGGGGTTTAATGGTCATGTCTCTGAAAAACGTGGTGTGTGTGTTTTTTTTCGAAGTGGCATGCGTTCTTCCTTTGCATTTTTAGTAGATATCAGTCGTAAGCATTTTCACGCCAGCAGCCCAAAATGATGTGCAGCAACTCGCTGCCAGGTGGAACGAATGATGACGTCATCCTTATCATCCATTTGTCAGGCGATAGTCAGATCATCCGGGGTTACCGAGCCAGGATATGGTTGTTGCAGACATTTGTAGTGCCTCGCATGTCGCATTGTTTGCCTGTTTTTTTTTTTAAATACAAATATTGTGTAGTTGATTGCTCTTAGCATTTCTAGAGCTGCATTGCACTACGTTATCACACCTGTGAACTACGGGTTAGTGGCGTACGTTGGGTCATAAAATTACAACATTGACCTTGACAGACTGACTGTGACCTGCATTTCACTGAAGTTGCCAATGTTGGATTTATCGGACCGTACCGACCGTGACCTGCACTTTACTTAAGTAAGTAAGTCTGCCAATGCCAGACTTACCGGGCAGTACTGACCTTGACCTGAACTCCAAAGTGTAGAGAGCCAATATGAAAATTTGATACCATGGATATATCGCTTGTCGCGTGCTAAGCCAGTTATAGCCAGTTATATGAATTATGTTAGTATTTATTTTATTATTATTATTTCTAGTATATCAACTGGGCGGGAATTTCCGATCCAGCCCAATCGTTCCTCCACCCAAGCATGGTACCCATTTGCCCTGCCTTTCGCAATAGTTTCATTACGTTTGATATGAATGCACACTATTCTAAGTGTAGATGCCATTTTAACAACTTTCCCACCCTGCGATTATTCACTAACAAAGAGCCGTCCGCGTGCGGGCGACAGCGCACTGGAACTACAACAAGTGAGTGACAGCGCACTGGAATTAATAACAAAGGGCCGGAACTAACTAACGAAGAGCCGTCCGCCTGCGAGTGACAGCGCACTGGAACTAACTAACGAAGAGCCGTCCGCCTGCGAGTGACAGCGCACTGGAATTAACTAACAAAGGGCCGTCCGCCGAGCGACAGCGCACTGAACTAACTAACGAAGAGCCGTCCGCCTGCGAGTGACAGCGCACTGGAACTAACTAACGAAGAGCCGTCCGCCTGCGAGTGACAGCGCACTGGAACTAACTAACGAAGAGCCGTCCGCCTGCGAGTGACAGCGCACTGGAACTAACTAACGAAGAGCCGTCCGCGTGCGGGCGACAGCGCACTGGAACTAACTAACGAAGAGCCGTCCGCCTGCGAGTGACAGCGCACTGGAACTAACTAACGAAGAGCCGTCCGCCTGCGAGTGACAGCGCACTGGAACTAACTAACGAAGAGCCGTCCGCCTGCGAGTGACAGCGCACTGGAACTAACTAACGAAGAGCCGTCCGCGTGCGAGCGACAGCGCACTGGAACTAACTAACGAAGAGCCGTCCGCGTGCGGGCGACAGCGCACTGGAGCTAACTAACGAAGAGCCGTCCGCGTGCGGGCGACAGCGCACTGGAACTAACTAACAAAGAGCCGTCCGCGTGCGGGCGACAGCGCACTGGAACTAACTAACGAAGAGCCGTCCGCGTGCGGGCGACAGCGCACTGGAGAACAGGAATGACCAAATGTCCTCAGGGCAGGCGCTGGTTGATGAGAAAATACCGCTAAATGCAAGAAATCGTTACCGAAGCGGTACTGTACTAAATACCGCTTCGGTACTAAGGGCAGTACCGAAGCTTGGGACCATGTAATAGCTAAGCCACTTGGAGAGCTCAAATGTGCAGAGCCTGAGCCTATACTGGCATGCCAGGTCAGGCCTGGTACTACTACTGACACGGGTAGCAGTATATAGATAGGTAGGTAGGTATGTAGGCAGGTAGGCACCGTATTGGTGCCTACCTGCCTACATGGCTACCTACCTATCTACCAATATGTACCAATAATCTGTATCGGTATGCTCCACACGGCGAGCAGACTTCAGTCTCTTCGTTGGCTTCCATTTCCGCTGGTGGTGAGGGTGGGCTGGTATCAGAACACTGACGCTGCAAACTCCGTCAACTTTTACAAGAACTTGGTCTCAGTCAGCCAAGATTGCGTGACGCTCCGCTAGCCCTGAGCTCTCGCTACAAACCCGTCGTGCTCTCAGCCCTGCGCCAGATAAATAATATCGACGCCAAGGGGAATTTCGGCTATTTTAATAGATCAACAAACTCCAGCAATATTCCAGGCAAGCATATTTATTGAAGGCGGCTAAATGCATGTAATTGCATGACACATGATAGCAAACGTGAGCAGTGTCATCGCACTCAGATGTTTTTCATGAACCCATCACACCAATGCCGAATGTGTGATGTGTACAGTGATATGCATATAAATAAGTATATATATATATATATATATATATATATATATATATATATATGTGTGTGTGTGTGTGTGTGTATGTCTGTATCTATCTTATATACAAAAGGCAAACACATGTACGTATATATGCATATGCATTGCATGCATTGATTGTATTGTATTGCGTGCATGGGTATTTGTGTGTGATTGTTTGCATTGCCTTGAATACTGTTGTATTCACAAACAGGGGTTCGTTTTATGTCAAGGATGCACCAGAAATCACGTCATATTTTGGCAGACCTGAAATTTGATGATATTGTTGGATGTTGTCCATAATATTTTATTCTAAATACGAATATTGATTTCCACATTTGAACAGTAGACTGAAGTCTCTACTAAAAATGCTAGGTCGGAATGTCTGTTCGACCCAGCCGGAAGATCGCACAAGAGAGCAGAGTGAACTGCCGTCCAAATGCACTCATGTATTTGACCAGCTCTCGCAGGTTCTTCGTCGTCCACAGACGATGGCTAATTTAATTTCGAGACAAACTTTTATTCTTAGCCTACTCTGCTGAATCGCTCGCAAAATGGAATATATTGCTCCTGATCCCTCCTGCTGCCCTCGCCCCAATTCCTCCCACACATGCACAACCTTCCGGACTTTATGATCATTGCTGAAAAGCTATGCTTTTCAACTCGTTTATGTGGTGAAAAAAGTAAAGTATAAAAGCTCACACACTGCTGGAGTGCGAGCCAGACTACCCGGAAGACGTTTCCAGACGCGTGGCCGTGACCCTGTGTGTGAACGGCCTGGAGCCGGTCGACGGCCGTGGTGCGTTGGCATGGTGGCAGCTGGTATGCAGTAGCGAAGTTTTCGCGGGCATGCAGACTTTTTGCCGCCATCGAGCCAGGTCGTTCACCCGCGCTGGCCTCGGAACTCCTGGTCAGCTGCTGACACCTCGCCAGCAGCACGCCCAGCCACCGGCGCTAGCTCAAGAACTCCGGGTTAGCTGCTGATCCCTCGTCAGCAGCACGCCAAGACGCCGGCGCTGGCTCCGGAACCTCGGGTCAGCTGCTGATCCTGCGTCAGCAGCACGCCCAGACACTGGCGCTGGCGCCGAAACTCCGGGTCAATAACACGTCCATTCGAATCACGACGTGGTGCTTGCAGAACTGAAAGGATGCTAGTACTCCCTACCCAAGCGCATGCGGACGTTGTTAAAGCTGAGGATGCAAATCTTGTCGATATTTTAGCCGAATAAGGTTTCTACGTGTATTATCTTAGCCCTGCCCAGTCGTGTCGAAAGCCGTAGCTATATCCACAACACCACGAACTGCGAATGCAGCCTAGCCGGAGTTCAGCCCAACCTAACCAAGTCTAGTCTAATCTCACCATCATGGATGTGGTCAACACATCGTGAGCATGCCTACTACCTTTAGTTTGGGCCCAAATGCCATTGCCCAGTCCTTCTCCATGCCACTCTGCATTACTGAGACGTCGCTATGATAATTTTTTTCTCTCGACATTTGGTAAAGGATCTGGTCTTGGATACAGATGGTGGTCATGGCGGACTCGACGTACGAAAAGTAGCGACTACATCCGACTGTTTTTTTTTCTCTCGACATTTGGTAAAGGATCTGGTCTTGGATACAGATGGTGGTCATGGCGGACTCGACGTACGAAAAGTAGCGACTACATCCGACTGGTGCCTCCACATGGTGTGGTGACAGGCACGTCGGTGTTTGTGGTTACAGAGCGCGGTCGTGCCGCTCACAGCGCCACCAGTACGAGCCGCTCGCGGAGTCGGTGGGAGCCGGCACTTCCTCCCCACTGCGCGGAACCGGTGCAGTGGCGCCGCACCTATCCGGGAGGTCCGGTGCGGCCTGGCTGCCCGGAGACCCGCCACACTCGCGCCAACAGCAGCAGCATGATGACCTGCCGCCTCCTGCTCAGTGTTCTGCTCTGGCCACTGCTGGCGCCGGCTACTTCTGCTGCGCCACGACCAGCGGCACCGTCCTCAACCACTGTCTCTGCCACTGCTGCCTCCACTGGTGAGACACGCCCCCTGGTGAGACACGCCCCCACTGGTGAGACCCCCCCCCCCTTGGTGAGACACGCCCCAACTGGTGAGACACGCCCCAACTGTTGGCTCTCATCTGACGACGGCCACCCACCCTGCTTGCGGAGCTTGTGGCGTGTTGGGTCTGCCTCCCACCGATCACGAGCCATTTGTGTGTGTTGTTTCTGCACCGTTTCTATCGGTGAGAAATTTGGCGCGAGAGCTGCACGTGCATCGCTGACACCAGTGATGCGCCAAAGCCGGTGACGTGCTGATGCGTTAGCTTCCCGCGTGTATCACCGGTGCGTCTATGTATTGCAATATCAGACATATTTGTGGGGCACCGTTACTTCCCTGGTGTCTTGTGGGTCTATGCATTACACAATTTCACTGGTGTTTTGCTGGCATGTGTTTGTTAACGCTTAATTTCTCCCCCGCCCCCTAAAAATATATTAGGCGTAAATTTGAAGGAACTAGAAATCAGCCGAGATGTGTGAACAAAATCATTACCAAACACACCGAACAATCTCAGAAATGTGTAGCTGCAAGAAACACTGAGCTTAGAAACAGAACCGCGACGTAGTATCACCTGAGGAATCAGTATCAATCAGTGGTATCAGGGAGATACCACTGAGGGAGATACCCCTCGCCGTATCGCCCCTAGTTGAGGAAGATGTATGAAATCGATACTTTCGTATTGTTTTATACATGATACATGTGATGCTCCTAACATCGTCTCACCTCTAACCTAACCCACAATATCAGGTTAAAAAACTGCTTCGAGAAATTCCGACGTTTTCGACTGACACTATCGCACACACTCACTAGCAGACGGTATCACGTTTTCGACTGACACTATCGCACACACTCACTAGCACACGGTATCACGTTTTCGACTGACACTATCGCACACACTCACTAGCACACGGTATCACGTTTTCGACTGACACTATCGCACACACTCACTAGCACACGGTATCACGTTTTCGACTGACACTATCGCACACACTCACTAGCACACGGTATCACGTTTTCGACTGACACTATCGCACACACTCACTAGCACACGGTATCACGTTTTCGACTGACACTATCGCACACACTCACTAGCACACGGTATCACGTTTAGAAGCTCACGCAAAAGATAAAAAATGAGCATGCGCTAATAGTGGCCAACGTATCCTACCGGCTGGCGGTGAGCACATGGTCGCACCCATGGCTAAGCCTTCAATTCAGGACAAATGTACCCCTGACCATACTGATCTGAAACATTTCGCGACGTGGGACTCAGCAGCAGTTCAGATAGTCTAGGGATAAAAGAAAATGCTGGCTAAGCTCAGATTCCTGCTGTACTAAGGTCAATTTGATGCCATTTAATGATCGATATCATCGGAATGTACTAACCTAATATGGCCTCGGATAACCTTTGTCGAATTTTGGATCACTCTGGAGTGATGCTTGGCGTAGAACTCTAGTTTGACGGCCACTTGACCTGATAAATCAAAACAAAAAGTGCGTTTTACAAACATTCCGAAAATGGGATCAAGGATTTGACCTGGTATGTGTCCTCAATTATTTCCCATAGTGCTACTTGCAACAAGTCATTACACTAGCAAGTTCCGGAACAACACTACGGTAAGAATGTTGTGCGCATAGGAGCAGTGCATTTTTAACCTTTCTGAAAACACAACATTTTTCGACTTTTGACATCTGACAATTCATCTCGTCACTAAGGTCTCTAAGTGCAACAAGCTGGATGTTGTTCTTTTTGCTTCCCTAGCATGCTCTGTTTGGAAAAGCCAGGATTTCGTACCAACTCCCCCCCCCCCGTGCCATTCGAAAGTGACAAACTGCCCAATGCCGGTGAGGGTTAGCGACCCTACGTGACCGGGACACCGTGATGAGCTCACGTGAGGATACAATATACTTCCACGTATTCCCTTCGGGCTAATTTTCAGTAAAGGCATATAGTGTACAAAACCTATCATTGCAGTATACTTCAAAGACTTCTCGTGGCCTTGGAAAAGCCAATGAGCTGATGTTAAGTGCGAATGATCAAGACACACCTCCATAGCTACTTTTAAATCACCAAACATCCATTTACGCAGAATTACGAATCTTAGTTCACTAATATTGAGGAGTGCGCGATATTATTTTAACCCTAACACAAATTCGCTTGGCAAGCCTTCAGAAATATCGTCGTATATGTATATATATATATATATATATTTGTGTGTGTGTGTGTGTGCGTGCGTGCGTGCGTGCGTGCGTGCGTGCGTGCGTGCGTGCGTGCGTGCGTGCGTGTGTGTAACATGACATGACTGGGGTTTGCCACTGATACCAAATGTATGCGCACAATTTAGAGCTTTGCAAAATGTCAAAGCAGGTATCTTAAATATATTGGCGGTCATAGCTATAAAATTAACCATGGAGTGGTCGGCTGGCCTCCCCTCCCCAGCAGGTAAAGATTAAACACGCTGGTATGTTGCCAATAGAATGAGGTCAGGCCAGTTATCTATAAACGTCCTGATGCAGAACCGAAGCAAAATTTGAACATGAGCATGCCGGCTATTTCGCCAGCTTTGCAGATAGCTTCTGCAATCACTGCCAGTTCGTCCTACACGGGCCACTGCAGTGCAGTCGCTCCACTTCACCTGGCTCAGTCCACTGCAGGAGAGTGACTGCTCTGCACTGAGCTGACAGTGGGCAACTACGTGGGCGTCGCCACCATTGGGCACAAGGGGGACGCGTCTCACGCAAAAACTCGTGAAATTTAGCATACTTTTTACGGTTTGGCATTGACAACATCGGCCAAAAGTTATCTCGCCCACCCACTGCCTATCCAAAAACCGCAACGACACCCATGAAGGTGGCTAACTGTTGGCTATGGAAGCATATCGTTCCAATAATTGCTGTTTTAGGCACTATTTGTCACCCAATTATTCGCGGCAATATTAGTGGCGATTTCAACGGATTATGGGGCCATAGCACTGATCCAAAATGCAAGTCCACACAAGGATTACAGCCATTGGAGGAATCTGTCTCTCCCTCTCCCTCCGCCCTCCGTCTCCCTCCCTCTCTCCCTCTTTTTATCTCTTTCCCCTCTCTCTCTCTCTCTCTCTCTCTCTCTGCCTCACCCTCTGCCTCTCATGTTATTATGCTAAAGCTTTAAACCAACATTGTTGTTTCCCGTAATTTTGAGGATAAATGTCCCCCCTCAATGTTGGCATTATCCCCCCAGACAATTTTCACAATTATTAACATGGCATCATATGGAGTATCGCCAATCCATTTCTGCCTGCCTATTGCCTTCATGTATTATTAATGTACTAATTGTGGTGCAATATTCATATTGGTAATAACAGTTCGGTTTTTGTAGTTCATCGTTAGGATCATTATAGATCCTACCAGACATTTTTTTACAGCCATCATCTTATTGGTCATCTTGATTTATTCGGGCTGACCCAGGACTCAAGTCTTGTCAGACTCCAAGATTCTGACAAGACAGACACGTTGACCGACTCGAGCCTGCCTGGACAGTCACGTTTATCGACTCGAGTCCGACAAAACAGGCATGTTGACCGACTCGTGACCGTTCGGACAGACACGCTGGCCGACTCGAGTTCGACAAGATAGACACGCTGACTGACTCGAGTCCGATAAACAGACGCGTTGGCTTACTCCGTAATGAAAGACATTGAAAACGTTTCGCTGAAGTGTTCGTAAGCTTGATGTGAACCGTTCCACGATACAGTTGAAGCGAATCTGTTTGAAGGCTATTTGTCGCACAGCCACCTGGCTGACCGCTGGGCGTGGAGGACAAGGACCATCATCCGGGGTTTCCCTAATCCTAGTTGACTTCCCAAATTCCCCAAACTATCAATCATGTTTAAGAAGTATGCACCATCTTAAGCATTTTTGTAAATATACAAACATCCTTTTTATATGTGCTGTCAATTTTTCGGTGCAGAAGTGTCCTGCCTGTGGAGGAGCCGGTAGCCGGTGCTGTTCGTCCAGCCTGTGGCGTTATCGATACCCGGAGTCGTCCGTCAAACCTGGACGGACGACTCCGGCGCTGTCTGTCCCATTTGTGGCGCCATCGATAGTCGGCGCGTTGTGACGTTATCGGTAGCCGGTACTTTGTGGCGTTATCGGCAGCGGCGGTGCTGTCTGTCCAGTTTCTGGTGTTATCGGCAGCGGCGGTGCTGTCTGCCCAGTTTCTGGTGTTATCGGCAGCGGCGGTGCTGTCTGCCCAGTTTCTGGTGTTATCGGCAGCGGCGGTGCTGTCTGACTCATGTCCACGTGGCTGCTGCGCCGCCGCCACACGCCGGGTCCATGAACCCTCGAGAGCCGCCCTACAGCCCACCGGCTCGACATGAGCCGGCTGCTGGGATTAGTGGGTGGTGACGGTGGTGGTGGTGGTGTGATGTCGTGCCCGCCGCAGCCCAGACCGGGCTGGACCGGGGCCAACGCTCCCAACTGGAGAGGTGGCGGACTTTGTGTAACTGGTCACGTTGGGTGAAGGGCCGCGGCGAGTTGGATGAAGCCAGGGGTCAGCCTAGGACGCCATCATGTGCCGCAACTCGTTCCACGACTTGTGTTTGGTCATAGTTTTACCGGATTGATATCGGTAAGCGAGACGGTATTTCTGAATAATAACGGACCCAGAAGCGATTACAACTGAGAGCAGTGAACTCTCTGAAGCCCAGTCCTCAGAACTGCTCCCATGAGACACATGGAAGATAACAACTGCTATAAGAGAGGAAATATATTTTTTTTTTTTTTTAACGGACGGCACAGCACAATAGATCCCGCAACATCCAACATTGCTTTTCCACTCGGAAGCACACAGGAATTAACTGACTCGACAGAGAGCCTGCTGGACAGGAACTTGCGCCCCATCTATGACAGCCAACATCCACTCCATCATTGCCTTGTCCTTTTCTGGGGTCATTTTTTCCATGCACTGGTTTGGAATGCTTGGCTACGTATTCTCACTCTTAGTGCATTTCAATGCTTCGATAATATACGATCAAAGAGCGGATTACCACTAGGCATTTACCTGCTTTTACCCCGCCGTATTTCCGTGATCCTGACAGACGGCAACTCTTTTTCAACTACTTAAATTGCGCATTGCTATCGTGTTTTCCTTATGTTCTACCTTCGGGTTTTCCCCAAGCAGCCCGGATTTTCCCCTTCTGGTTTGTTTTCAGAAGCTTGCAATTTACGCATTCGCATGCACAGTCAAGGATGTGCCGGTGCGCCTGCGGCTCGCTCCGGGCTGGCGGCCTCCACTTCACCTCCATGTCGTCGATGGTCAGCGGATCCCGTCATCTCTCACTAACCGGTCAGCTACTGCTGAGCCGGGAGATAGACGGAGGCAAGGATGCTGGCCACACTCAGAATGTACTGCGTGCTGCAATATGCCACATGTGTGTCTGTTAGCTATACCAGTGACTTAGTTTGTAGTGTTATACTTCCCATCTGTTACCTCGAGTTAATAGTGCTCAATTTGTGTTTACTGTATTAAATACTGCATGCTGGAAGCGGACTCAACGTATAACTAAGCGTTATGGTACCAATAAATTTGTTCTTATGTGCTTCAGCTGAGGACAAAAATTAGATGCGCCCATTAAGCATGTATAATTTCTAGAGTGACGTCGTGGCTCAGGAATTATCCCATAAAACCTGGGTGGGTTAAATAATCGCTGTCGGGTTTTCGAAGAAGAATGCAAAATATATGGAGTTTCTCATTGTATGGCGATAAGTTAACATATGCATTGATATCAACATAGTGATATGTAGCCACGGCATGGAGTGAGAGAGCAATTAACAGACTTCATTGCTTCAGGGATTCGTTGATGGGCATTGCTATTAAGTCAAAAATATGCAGAGATATAATTATAGTCCAAGAAAGTGTTCCATGGATATATTCGAACTACGACGAAAATCGTGAAAGTAAACCAATGGCCAATGCAACCTTTACCTTAGATGTATATGTGAATATGTTATATACCAGGTGAAATCCCCATCATAGATATCATCCCACTAAAAATGGTCTTAAACGGCAAGTGCAGGCAAGTGCTCGTACATCTCATTGTGCATGAAGGATGCGATGGCATTGTAGTTTAGGGGAGCATCGGCTAAAAGGTCACATCGCGACTCGCGGTGGCAAGTTTATGAGCATTTCAATAAATTCTTCAGGACAGGTGGAATTGTCTGTTTGATGACAACGAAGGTGATTACGGTCGCATGAATTCATCGGTTCACTGTGCTGTTTCTTTGCCTCGCGACATGGAATGAAACTGGGAACAACTCATGCCTGGCTACCATGTATTGCATACTCACGACCGTCTTTCGTGCTATCCTTTACAGTTTATATGGTGACCTCGTTCAATGTAATTAGCCTGCGGTAAGACTGGGCGTGCAACTGCATGTGCAAGAATGGAGGGAATTACGGCAAGAGGTACGGATTCATGGAGGCTTCACTTCCGATTGAAGTTCAATAATAACTGGGGAACTTTTCTTCTCTCAAAATTGAGTTGTGGGTGCAGAATACGCCGCACAAGACCTGTGCCCGGTGCGGAGCCGACAGCTGCAAACTGACACCGGCTTCTATCGCCAACAGAAGCGACATCGCTGGCGCTCATCTGCAGTCAAATCGTGGATGTGCTGCCGTACGACACGTTCCGCCGCCAGTACTTCAACGCGTGGACCACGTGCCGGTGCGTGTCGCAGATGCGCGCCACGTGTGTGCCCGATACCGTCTACCCGACCGTAACACCTGGCACACCCGCGCGGCCATACACAGCATGGAGCAATCCGCTTCCTGCCTCACCAGCCCTTCATCAAGACGCTGAACGCCTTCAGCATCCAGCAGATGTGCTTCTTCGACCACCTGCGTGGGCGCACGTGTGCCTTCTCCTGGGAGAAGGGCAGCCGACCTGCGTGCGACTGTGCCCAGAAGCTAAACATGGCGACGGGCGAGACGCTTATCGTCGACGAAGTGGCGGCGGCGGCGTCGACGGTGCCGGTGCAGACGGCGGCGTCGTCGGCGGCCGCGTCCGACGCCATCGTCGGGCCCCCACGTCAGCGCTGTTCGAGGCGTCGACGAGTCGTCACACCTAAGGAGTGGAGTCTGAGCCCGTCCGACATGGCAGGCCACCGGTCTCGGCCGGCTCAGACACGACAGGCCACCGGTCTCGGCCGGCTCCGACACGGCAGGCCACCGGTCTCGGCCGGCTCAGACACGGCAGGCCACCGGTCTCGGCCGGCTCAGACACGACAGGCCACCGGTCTCGGCCGGCCCGACACGGCAGGTCACCGGGTCTCGGCCACCGGTGGCCACGACAGGCCACCGGTCTCGGCCGGCTCCGACACCGGCAGGCCACCGGTCTCGGCCGGTTCCGACACGACAGGCCACCGGTCTCGGCCGGGTCTAGACACGACAGGCCACCGGTCTCTGCCGGCCCAGACACGACAGGCCACCGGTCTCGGCCGGCTCAGACACGACAGGCCACCGGTCTCGGCCGGCTCAGACACGACAGGCCACCGGTCTCGGCCGGCTCAGACACGACAGGCCACCGGTCTCGGCCAGCTCAGACACGACAGGCCACCGGTCTCGGCCGGCTCAGACACGACAGGCCACCGGTCTCGGCCGGCTCTAGACACGACAGGCCACCCAGAGTATGCGTGACGAGCGCAGAGATGGGACGTCCGGGTCGTGACGTCGGACGCTGGCTTTTTCACAATGTCCGTGCAATCTCGGTGATGACCACTGCGCGACCTGCGAGCCCGGTGCGCGCCGAACGTTGACTCGGTTAGCAGTAGCCACCCACTAGTCTCCACTGGCGTCGGAAACAATCCACTGCGCCTGTCTCCTGATCGCCAGAGCTGCATCACCACATCCAGAGCTGGGCAATGTTCAGCCGTGCGGTCAGTAGCTCGGATAGTGCGGGAACACACCAGGTGCTGGCATCACTCGTTGGACGAAAATGCTGCCTCTGACGTCACCTATATCCAAAATAATATCTTTGGCGATATCGAGCGACTTCCAACACCAAAAGTTCCGCAGGAGCTGGGCTGCGAATCCAGGGCGGCTTGAGGGGGCTAAAGACATAAAGACATAAAAGATCAGTGCAACTCTGAGCCACAAGGGCCCTTCTTGGTTGCACTCTGTACACTGAACCAGTTGCCCACCAAATCTGCCAATCAGCCCTCCCTGTAATACTGAAAGCAAGCCCTCTATTCTTATAATGATTGTCTATGCTGTTTTTAAAGATGTTCAATGTTCTGCTACTGACGATGTTTTCTGGCAGCTGGTTCCAGTGTTCCACTACCCTGTTGGTGAAGAAAGTTTGCCTTAACCTTGTTCTGCTGTGGTTAATTTTAATTTTGAATTGATGACCTCTAATTGCATCATTTCTGTTAAATTCAAACATTTCCCAAGGTATCCCCTCTCCAGACCATGGACAAATTTAAAGACCTCGATGAGATCTCCTCTCAGCCTTCTATATATAAATGAAGACATATTCAATTTCTTCAATCTTTCCTCATATGCCAGGTTGCTTATGCCATTAACCATTTTTGTAGCCCTCTTTGTACTCTCTCTAAAAGCCAACAATCTTTTTCATAGCTAGGAGACCAAGCTTGGATGCAGTATTCCAAATGTGGCCTGACGTATGCACAGTAAAGCTTCCTGATCACTTCCTCACTTCTGTATGATACATTCCTATTTATTGCCCCGAGCATTCTCAGTGCCTTCTTCCTGGCTTCCTTGGTCTGTTCTGATGCCCCAATTTTGTGTTTAGAATAACACCTAAATCCTTCTCCTGTTGAGTCACTGATAGCACTTGGCCACCCATCAAGTATGGAGCCCTCATATGCTGCTTACCTACATGCATGATTTTGCACTTATCAAAGTTAAATTTCATTTGCCATTCTTCGGACCACTTCACAAGTTCGTCTAAGTCTTTTTGCAGCGAGATATGCTCATCCTGACCTGTTATTGCCCTAAAGACCTTCAAATCATCTGCAAATTTCAAAACTTTACTGCTTAGGCCACTTTCAATGTTATTTACAAATATAATGAACAGTAATGGCCCTAGTACTGACCCCTGGGGACTCCACTAAGAACATTTTGCCATGATGACTTTGTACCATTTAGCATCACCTTTGCTGTCTATATTAAAGTCACCAAAAATAAGGCACTTCCTCTTAAAGTTTCTACTGATTTCCTCACAAATCACCTTGTCAAGCTCCAGTTGCTGAGAATGTGGCAGGGTTCCTGATCGGTGAAAGCTCCTATCCTAAGAGTATTGCTGTTGCCTTTTCCCACAGTGACATCAAGCCAAATGGACTCCACAGACACATTTTATCCCCACCTGCTACTTTTTGAGAACTGAATAAGCTATTCACATAGAGCATTACACCACCCCCTTTCATTGCTGGACCCCTATTGCACGAAAACATATTGTATCCCTGGATCTCATAGTCCTGTAAGTTATCTCCAAAATATCCTTCACTGACCCATGCCTCCGTAATGCAAACAAAATCCGGTTCCTCCTCAGCAACATAACACTTGAACTCATCAAATTTGGAACGGATACTCTGAGCATTAAACATCATACACTTAACAAATGCTCCATAACCACCTTTGGCTTTTTCATATTGAGGAGTTCTTTTATCACTAGATGAACTATAACTCTGTCCCCTTGAGTTGCTGCTGTCCCTATTTGCAGACTTTGAGGTTCTATTGCCTTGGCTGACACTATTGGAATATTCCTGAGTTGGCAATGCAATTTCATCCCTCCCCACCCCATTTCCTAGTTTCCCTGAAGGACATGCTCATATACTTTGCCTAACACATGGACCCCCCTTCTCAGAAAAATGCAGGCCATCCCTCTGATAGGGTCCCACGATGCATAAAACCTGCTCCACTCGTCTACAAATGTAAAACCTAGCTCCTGGCAGAGCTTTCCCTACCCTGGTGTTGGCTGCCAGGTGCCCTAGAGCTCCACTCAGGGAGGCTCTAGCCCTAGGCAAAATTCCTGTTACAAGCACTCTATTGGTACCCTTCAGGGTGTGAGAAGGGCCCCTGTACTCCCCAGAAGCTCCTCGCTCCTAGTATGACCTGTATGTTATTTACCCCTACATACCTATGACTATGACTGTATTAAACTGGTGATCACTGGTGACCCTGTGCCACCACCGGTACCAGGTCCTTCACCTTGGCACCAGGCCTGGTGATGCACCTCCTGTCCCTCCTACCTTTAAAAATACCCGCTCTAAATG